>PVIH01006520.1:0-110236 GCA_004025045.1 Sigmodon hispidus | reverse complement strand
AATAAATATGTGATTCATGAGTAACGCAATCTCTGGTGACTGAAATCTAGCAGAGTGAGCCAAGTGAACACTATGACACTAATGTAGAAATGTCTGCAAACACCATTTCTAGAATTCAGTTTGGGAGACCATATCTTGCTTGAATATATACATTATTTACAAAATATTCCCTTTTGACCTCTGAAATTCAGCCACTTAAGTTTGGCTACTACTAAGGTGTTTTCTTTCCACATGCCAGCCAATACTGCAGTCATTACTATCAGTAAAATACTCTTATGCATGAATTACAAATATTAATAAAGTAACTCTTGCATGTATAAATATCTCAATATTTCTAGCGGAATTTAAAGCATTTAGAATGTACACAAATTATTTGCTTTGGGTAGGCCGGTTATGTTTTTTCTTTAATCATCGCTGTTTCAATAATGCTTTGTACATAGCAAAGCCCAAAACTGCAAAAACAGTAGCACCAAAACTTGCTCGAAGCCAGAACGTGGAACTCTTGAGGTCAGCTTGTGTCACGTGCCTGCAGTCAGAAAACAGAATTAAGATTTAAAACATTATTAGAAGGAAAATTTTATAGCAATCATCTAACAGTCAGTCTATCTGGGGGAAGTATTAGCACACTTGTCAGGCTAATTGCATAGAGCAATGCTTACCCAAATATTTATAAATGTGACTATACACACAATACAGACATCAGTGAAGACAGACATCTTTACAATTAGCTACTGCTTGAAAGCTGACATCTAAAATTTTACACATTTTTGTCATATGGAAAATAAAGTTAGATAAACTAGCTGAATACATTTTAATGTCATTACAGTCCTTCAAAATGAGAATTAGGCTGGAGTCTCACAATTTTGAGGGTCATATTTATGAAATGTAAGACAAAATCTTCTATCCTCAGGAATCAAAAACTTTCTTGTAAGCAGTTAATTGACAAGTGACAATAATACTGTCTCAAGAGCAGTGCTTGATATGTGAAAAACTTGAGACTTATAAAATTTACCCCTCCTAAAAAGTTCCTCCCAAAGAGAAAAGGAAGACCAACAGCTTGCATTAGTTTGGTTAATGCAAATTGAAGAGAAAAAAACAAAAACAAATAACTGAAACCAACAAACCTTGATGTTAGTTAAACAGGCAGTGATAATGACACCCAATAAAGGGCATGGTGGGATATGATGCATCAAAAGGTAGTACACAAATGAAGCTCGATCATACACAGCAAGAACAGGGACAGCCTAATCACAAACTGAGTTTGTGAGCATGCTCAGTTACTAACACTGCTAAGCACCCTCAGGTGTCTCAAGTATGACAGCTTACCATGAAGAGGATAAAGCTTAAAACAATGGTTGCCAATGAAGAGAATTAGGCTGGGTTCTTAGTTAAGTGCACACAATTGAGGTGATGTAAAAACTTCTGGAATTAGGAGCTTAGTGAGACAGTCTTGGTTACTTTACAATTAGGCAGATTTGAAGCAAAAGTCAGATATTAAAAGACCAAGATGCTGTCATATGCAAAGGAGTTACGAGCCAAGAGTTCAAATTGTACACAAGTACTCTGCCTTGGTCATAGTTACAGAATGTTTGGATTAGCTCTCGCAGTGCAACCTGTTCTTCTCTAGGAACCACTGCAACACAAGCCAGTGCTCCATGCCGCTCATCACAGTCAAACCACACATGCACTCCACACTGCAGACTCTTCTCAGTCATGTCTGACAAAGCAAAGTGATGACACAGCTTCATTCTTTCTACATTGCAAGTTAGTTTTTCCAACAGGCAATGTTTTTATTTTCTTAAAAGGTTAGGGAAGAGAATATTTCGATCTCAGTTTTTTCTAGCTAAATAGATTCCAACAAGGCCAACCCATTGGTGGTGAAAAATGTTACCTGTCGTCAAGAAAAAGCTGACCATGAGATGACTCCATGAAGATGGAATTTTCTACAGAGCCGACGGCGTGCACCTGGTGAGTAATACTGCCTTCGTCGTCTGCTAACAGCATGGCACCCCACTCAGCTACACGGGCTTTTAACCTTTCATACACATGCATACAGTTGGCAGTTCACAGCAGGGCTCACGAAAGAACGGGGCTTAAAATAACATCTCTCAAATAAACATCCTACTTGTATTTTGGGTTGCTATTCTATAAGATTGAATCTTAGGCTTTCTATATTTAAAATATATGCATTACATAGATAACTGCTGAGTTAAAAGCAATCTCTATGTACTCTTAGAACATTCATACACTGAACAAGGAAACCCGAAGCTGCTACATGCATCCCCTACATATCCCTAGGAGGCTCGTCTCAGTCTGAGACACTGAGAGAAATCCTTCACCACCATATGCATTGCCTGACAACGTATGATAGCCACAGTAGTCACTCAACAATCACTAGTCATCAAGTTTATATGCTTAGAATTTCAGAATGTTTAAAAGTAAAAGTATTAAACATGAAAAAATGACTCCACTATTCCGATCTTCAAGGATCCATACTAAAATGAACAGAGTTTGCATTTCCAATAGGAAATGACTTAAAGCAGTGATTCTCAGCCTGTGTGTCTCAACCCCTTGGGGGAGGTGTGTTCAATGACACTTTCACAGAGATCACCTAAGACTATCATGAGACACAGATATTTACATTATGATTCATAACAGTAGCAAAATTACAGTTATGAAGTAGCAATGGTTAGGGCTTCAGAATATGAGAAACTATATTAAAGAGTGACAGCATCAGGAAGGTTGAGAACCACAGGCTAAAAGGTATTAGAGCCCACTGCCCAGATATATTTATGAGATTTTTAAAATGTGTTTTGCCTTATGCATGTATGTGCAGTGTCAGTATATAGGACCTTCTGGAATTGGATTTACAGATGGTTGTAAACCATCATGTGGGTACTGGGAATCAAACTTGGGTCCTCCTCAAGAGAAACAAGTGCTTTTAATCACTGAGCCAGCTCTCCAGCCCATTTATTATACTTTCAGTATTACTTTAATTAGTATCCTTCTATAACTTCTTAGAAAGGAATTTGAAGTTTTAACTTTCATTCATATTTCCATTTATTCCTTCTATCTATAACTCATAGGAAACAAATGCACTAATATAAGTGGTAATCTAATTTTAAAACTCCACTTATGTATCTCAGGTATGAACTTAAGAAAATACTCTTAAATAGCTGTAATGCATGATTTATTTGAATTATTAGGACACAGAAAGCCTTTCCTTTCTCCTAATTACATATTTCAAGCTGAAAACTATACCAAGGTTACCAAACTACAATCAAGTTCTGTTTTTAAATACTCTAAGGAAAAAGAAAGGTTTCTGAACTGTCTTGCTTTAATTCTCCAAGTGTTTCTACCTGGTATTTCCTACACTTATGTCTAATAATAATGCTATTACTACTACTACCAGTTTGTTATTCTGATTTCATTGTGTATGTATGTGTTGCCAGGGATCAAAGCTTGGCCTCATACATGTGAGGCAAGCACTCTTAAAATTGACCTACAATCCTGGCCTTGCTAATACAGTTCTCCTAATAGAGCTATAAGGCATGAAATATTTAACAAGAAGTTTCTCAGGAGAGATTAAGAAATTAGTGCATGGCACCCAGCAGACACAAATTGGGACAGAAATCACAAGTAAGCTGTTCACTGAGCATGCCTAATATGTGACATACTTTGGAAAAGAGTATAGATAGACAACAGGGTCAAGAAATGCTTCCCCAAGCAGGAAGATTATAGATGATTTAGATAGACAGGAACTGCTCCACAATCTCTATGTTGGCTAGAGATGCTTAAAGAGTGAACTTCGGGGCTGGAGAGATGGCTCAGCGGTTAAGAGCACCGGCTGCTCTTCCAGTGGACCCGGGTTCGATTCCCAGCACCCACATGGCAGCTAACAACTGTCTGTAGTTTCAGTTCCAGGCAAACACCAAGGCAAATAATTAAATAAATAAATAAAAAGTGTTTTTTTAAAAAAAAAAAAAAAAAAAAAAAAGAGTGAACTTCACCTTGTCATGTTCTTTAATATACAAACCAAATGGAAAGTAATCTGAAATCCTAATCATCAGCAGCTGACTGAGAATCTGTAATGCAAGTTCTTGGATTATCTTAAATTTAATTGTAGGGGCTGGAGAGATGGCTCAGCAGGTGAGAACACTGGGTTTAAGTCCCAGCACCCACATGGTAGTTTACAACCACCTGTAACTGCATTTCCAAAAGATCTGACGCCATCTTCTGGTCTTCTCCAGCACCAAGGATGTACATGGTGCTGTTGTACATATACACATTCAGGCAAAAGTCTCATATACATAAAATAAGACAAATAAACAAAAAAACTCACCTATATGTTATAGAGATTAGAAGTGTCCTTAAAGACATACAAAGGAAAGCAGATGATGCATACAAGACACTAAAACAGGATTTCTTTGTCCACCTTACTTTACTATAGCATAGTATTCTAAGAGCACTTACTTAGAGTCCTGGTGTCTACCATCCTAAGAACAGATCCTTTTTATAAGACAATTCTATGAAAAAAGCAATTCATGGGGCTGGAGAGATGGCTCAGCGGTTAAGGGTACTGACTGCTCTTCCAGAGGTCCTGAGTTCAACTCCCAGCACCCACATGGCAGCTCACAACTGTCTGTAGTTCCAGTTCCCAGTTCCAGGCAAACACCAAGGCAAATAAATAAAAAAATAAGTAAAATAAAGTTTAGAAAAAAAAAGAAAAAGAAAAAGAAAAAAGCAATTCATTTTGGTCTGACAAATAAAAAAGTCCTTTCTTTTAAAAGGGTACCTAAATAAAATAACATGAATTCAAACTTTATAAGGGAAGAAGTTGGGTGATTATCAAAGTAACATAGACAAGCGAAGTAATCCATTAGTAAATAGCTTAAAGTGAACATCAGATATAATCAGCTTTAAAATGTATTAAAAATACAATGGGGGGGGGCTGGAGAGATGGCTCAGAGGTTAAGAGCACCGTCTGCTCTTCCAGAGGACCCGGGTTCGATTCCCAGCACTCACATGGCAGCTAACAACTGTCTGTAGTTCCACTTCCAGGCAAACACCAAGGCAAATAAATAAATAAAGTTTAAAAAAAAAAATACAATGGGGACAATGTCCATCCATAGTATAGTTTTTTTTGTTTTTTTGTTTTTTTTAATTTTGAGATAGACTCCATAGCTACACAAAGAAGCTCTATCTTGAAATTTGCTCTGTAGACAAGGCTGGCCTCAAACTCAGAGATCTGCCTGCTTCTGCCTCTCAAGCACTAAGATTAAAGGCCACCACTGCTCAGTTATCCATAGTATTTTTAAGTTAACAAATAGTGTGAATTATGCACTTAGTTACTAAATGTGAATAGATAATTTTTAAAAAATATTTATTTTAATTTTATGTGAATTGATGTTTTGCCTGCATGTATAACTGTGTAAGGGTGTCAGATCTTGGAATTACAGACAGCTGTTAGCTGCCATGTAGATGCTGGGAATGGAACTCAGGATCTTTGGAAGAGCAATCAGTGCTCTCAACCACTGAGCCATCTCTCCAGCCCGTGAATAAATAATTTATATGGTTAATACAAATAAAACAGAATGAAAAAAATCTTAAAACCAAACTAAGCATCAAAGAAAATTACACCAAAATAGTGAATTATAAAATAAACAATTATGATTAATTTGTAAGATAGGAAAAGTGGGAAGATCACATACAAAAACACTGCTTTGAAAGAAATCAAGAGTATTTAAAAAGTGAGAAAGAACATAACCAAAATATACTGTATGAAAATTTTTAAAAGTTGATTAAAAATCACTCAGTCGCACATGTGACTAAATGAAAAAAAAAAATGCCTTAAAGGACACTTAAATCAACACTGCAGTATTCTCTTATACATTAACTCCTATAACATTATCACATAAAGCGGAGTGTTCTTAAATCAGAATAATAGGTATTAAGAATTCTGGGCCAGATGGTGGTGGCACATGCCTTTAATCTCAGCACTCTGGAGGCAGAGGCAGATGGATCTGTGAGTTGAAGGCCAGCCTGGTCTACAGAGTGAGTTCCAGGACAAGCTCCAAAGCAACACAAAGAAATCCTGTCTCCAACTCAAAACAAAACAACTCCCCCCCCCCAAAAAAAAAATCTGAGTAGTTCAAAGGAACAATTAAGCTTATTCCTATATACTCAGTTTATCACTTTCAGATCCAAAAAAGTATTTAAAAATTAGAATAACCTCAAAGAGTGCTTTACCCAATTAGCATAATCTGAACTATTGGAAATGAAAGGATTCCCAAAGATAAAATGATCTGACTACATGTTTTTTGGTGGATTTTTTAAAAAGATTTATTTACTTATTATTTATACAGTGTTCTGCCTGCATGTATGCCTACAGGCTAGAAGAGGGCACCAGATCTCATTACAGAGCCACCATGTGGTTACTGTGAATTGAACTCAGGACCTTTGGAAGAGCAGCCATTGCTCTTAACCTCTGAGACATCTCTCTAGCCCAATCTGACTACATGTTAATCATCTTTCAAGAGTATTTTAGTTCATACAATTCTAGTTATTCATAGTTGTCCTAGAGAAAAGCACAAAATTATTCAGGTATGAAATATGTGTTTCTTTCTTTCTTTTTTTTTTTAAACTTTATTTATTTATTTATTTGCCTTGGTGCTTGCCTGGAACTGGAACTACAGACAGTTGTTAGCTGCCATGTGGGTGCTGGGAATCGAACCCGGGTCCTCTGGAAGAGCGGATGGTGCTCTTAACCGCTGAGCCATCTCTCCAGCCCTGAAATATGTGTTTCTATGGAGTCCTTAATGTCCTGGAACTATGTAAACTAGGCTTGCCTAGAACTCACAGGGATCCTCCTATGTCTGCCTCAGGAGTGCTGGGATTAAAAGCCTCCCAACATGTCCCGCTTTCTTTAAATCAAACTCTTAGTGGAAAGTGAAACTCCTCCTCAGGGAATGAATCTCAAAGAAAAGTCCTTTGATGACTTTTAATAAAGTAACTGGTCTTTTTTTTCTTTTTTTTACTGCTTATATTAGTTATATTAATTAAGATATATTTAGCATGGCAAACCAAGAGTGGCCAACCACCAAATACTGTCAAGACCTGAGAAAACAGAAGTTTCTATTCTCATCCCACTGTCCAAATACTTTTCTTGGGTGAGTAGTAAATTGTGGGGTGAAGAACAGAGACAGTCATTCCTTGGGTGGCCTTTTTTCTGTCATATTTGTTTGTGACAGGATTTTGAACTTGTAGCAATCCAATCTCCTGCCTCAGCACTACACCATATGTTGTTTGCCTCCATTTTCAAGGAACTTCATTGCACTTCTATCCACTACATGCTGAAGCAGTAACTGAGGTAAGAAAGAAGTCCCCAAAACATTCGTTGTTTTCCTCCTTATCTTAACGTTCTTGATTACCAGATGTCAGAGATGAGTGCTGGCACCTTACCAAATGACTTCCTATTTTAACTGACGTGCCAGAAAGAGAGGATGTTTGGGGATCACAATGGAGAACAAGCACATCAATTTAAAGCATCTCTAAACTATCTGACCAGGAAATTGAATCAACCTATGAGGAAAATTGTCATCAATGACACAGAAAATGAATCCATTTGCTATAATAGCTTCTAGAATAGATAATAAAATAGGTGGTTTGTAATCAGTAATTACTGTAAGCCAACATGGGTTCTCTAAGAATAATGTATTAAAGATGTCAATTCCTATTTAGTAGATCAAACAATCCATTGGTAAATCAGGAAAATGTGATGAAAATTACACAATTATTTCAGAAAAACCTTCCCTGAAACTTCTGATAAATAAGAAGATATAAGTACACTAGGTAGTAATATACAATGTATACTAGGCAATAATATAATATACAGGTATATTAAATAAGAATAAATATTTTATTTTCATTTTTTGGAGTTAGATTGTCAGAATGGAGTTCACTCAGGCCTCAAACTTACTGTGTAAACTAGGCTGGCTTTGAACTGGAGATCCTCCTGCCAAAGCTTCCTGAGTACTGGGATTGCAGTTGTGTGTCATTGCTGTGAAAAATTAACTAGGCAAAGATGTGTTATATTTGTTCATGCTGTGGGGTATTACTTTAACTATGTGAAGGGGTGTTACATTTGTTTCTGCTGCCTATGTTAATGATACAAAGATGTGTTACATTTGTTTCACCTTGCCTGCCTAAAGCACTCGATTGCACTAATGAAACACTAATAAAACGCTGACCTGGACAATAGCTAGGCAGAGGAGGGATAGGTTGGGCTGAGCTGAGAGAATGAATAGGAGGAGGAATCTAGAAGAGAGGATAACGAGGAAGAAAAGAGAGGGACATGCTCGGGGCCAAAAGCCAGGCAGCCAGCCATGAAGACAGCAGTAAAGTAAGACAGAAAGAAAGGAAGAGAAAGACAGGGAGGGAGGAAAGAAAAAAGTTCTGAGGCAAAAATGTAAACAAAGAAAAACAGATTACAGGGTTCTATGCCCCCACTCATGGCTCAGGAATATTTTTTTCACTAGCTGAGTTTTACATCTATCGTTGACAGAGTTCCCTATGGCTTGGTCACTTCTTTTTCCAATCTCTGAGTAGTCAATTCACAAATAACAAAATGATAGTTATATGAGACAAATTTAAAAATGTTCGAATAACTGAGCTAGAAAAAATAGATTAATAGTACTTTATATGAAGAAAAGATCCAATTTCAATTAACCCCAAGTTAATCTATGTCAACAGTGAGATGGGCTGATAAAAGCTAGTCACATACTAGTCAGGTGATGAATATGTACAGAACATAGCTGCTCTCATTTCTGTACCAGTCAGACAATATCTGGAGCACTGTTAGCCACTCTAGTTGGCACCTGATAACTTAAGGGTATTTCAGATAATGACAATCAGGAATGATGAGGTCCCTAAAGTGAAGCTAAAAGAAATGGGGTATTCTACCTAGAGAAGAGAAAACAGGGGTGACACTATGGCTGTCCTCCAGTGTCTGAAGGATTGCTATGTTGATGAGGGAGAGTGGTTGTATACTGTGAGAAAGGGCAAAACTTAAACTCAGAAAGCTACAAGAAAAGCATTTTAGCTATTAAAAAAAAAAAAAAATTCAAAGCAAAAGCAAAGCCTGTCTCCCAAAAGAAAAGCCATAAGCAAATAGCTTTCAGGAAGGCATGCAGGGAAATATTCTCATGGGGTTAGCCAGATGCATTCCAGAATCTTCCAACTCTTTAGATCCCCAACACCAGAGCTCCCTAGGTTTGGTTTAAAACAGCCTTGCATTTCTGTCAGTCACCAAGGTGGAGTCTGGTTACTCCTTTAAAAAATGTCTCAAAGGAGGAAGCATAGCAAGGTAATCTATTCAAAGCAGTGCCTTCAGGGGGGCTGCATTCTTATTCTGGAGTATCTCTGGAAGACTTAAAGAATTTCTTCTAAAATTCCTTTCAATTTTTGGAGAACAGTAAGCATTTCACAGGCTCAGCTACTATGTTGGTGGTGACCATATATACCATGATCATTTAATCCATCTAGAGTCTAGCCAGGATATAGATGTGGCTAGAGTATTCAAGGAAGGACCAAGTAGTTAGGGTGTCTTAAACAAAATCTGTTATTTAGTTTGAGCATCTGTTTAATCAGGCCTGGCTTTTAATATTTAGATGCCTTAAAAAAACAAATTCATCCTTAGACAGACACAAACTAACATTACATAAGTTTTTTTTTTTTTTTTTTTTTTAAAAAAAACTTTATTTATTTATGTATTTGCCTTGGTGTTTTGCCTGGAACTGGAACTACAGACAGTTGTTAGCTGCCATGTGGGTGCTGGGAATTGAACCCGGGTCCTCTGGAAGAGCAGTTGGTGCTCTTAACCGCTGAGCCATCTCTCCAGCCCCCACATTACATAAGTTTTAAACCAAAAAAAAAAAAAAAAAAAAAAAAAAAAAAAAAAAAAAAAAAAAAAAAAAAAAAAAAAAAAAAAAAAAAAAAAAAAAAAAAAAATCACTGATTTACAAAAGGGTAGCATAATCAGAATAAGAATAAAGTTTGTTGCTTTGAGATAATGAATACATCCCTTTTGCCCCTTCATTTATGAAAGAATACGTTATTTTATAGGGCTATGTCATAGTTTAACTTACTGAAAATTACTTCAATAAGTAATCTGCTTGTTTGGAATAAACAAGGCTAATGAACCTGAGGGGGTGTGTCTCAGAACCCAATACTAAAGCTCTTTTTTTCTTTTTCCATATTCCTTAAAATTTTTAAAATTGATTATTACTCTCATTTCCAGAAGTCATGTTCTTTCAGATAAACATTCCCCCAAAAGGAATACTGAAATTATAAATGGTTTCAAGAAGACAGAATCTGGTATATTAGCATGGTCTGCATACAATATATCATAGGAACACGAACTATGTACATACAGTATAATGTTTCTGATTTTGGATTGACATGTCTTTTCTTTACTACAAGTCTCTAACTCCTAGTATCTAATTCATACCCAGAAGATCCATATATATATATATATATTATCTCCTAAAATGGAGCAGATAACTAACTTTCCAAGTGAAAAAGACTCAAAACCTTGTTTTATAGTTCCCAAAATAGACCTATTAACTTAAAAACATTATTAATGATGAATCCCAAACTAACCATTGTCACTACATTGAGACTTTCAGTGGGAGTTAGTAGGGGTCAGTTGACTTGTTGCCTTTCTAGTGAGTAGCTGTATAATAAATAGTTATCCACTTTTTCTTTTGTATTTTAACAGAATGCCTGGTACCCAGTAAATAAAGTTAAGAACCTGTTAAGAACTGCAGTGAAGATTTTGTTCTTTACAGATTGCAGCAAGTCTGAGTTGAGGAAGTTCTGACAGATGCAAAATGTACACCTGTTGCAGGTGCACATACAGCGTAACCGGGCATGGCTGTGAAAACACACAGAAGGACAGGGTTGAGTTCTTTCTTATAATTATGGCACAAGTCGAGTGTGCCAACTTAAAAAAAGAAAGATTTAGGCATATGCAACACTCTTTGTAGAAAGGAAAAGGACAGTGTGGGGCATGCTAAAGTTGTGCAGAATTCCACATTTGCTGAAAATATAGTAGACAATAATAGTTCTTCCTCTTTCCCTATAGAAAATCTAGGGAATATTAGCTAGCACTTAAAAAAAAAAAAAAAAGGTGGAGGGAGGAATGGGATCTGGGATCATTATTAGATGAGATTTAGTGGAATAAATATGCACAGCAATAGATGGCACCCTCATCTAAATTAATAAAATGAAATTTGAGTAAGCCACAGCACCAACTACAAGGACAAGGATTGCTAGCATTGAATAGCCACTCCCTCTCCCTCCTCTTCCTCCTCCCTCAGCATACACACATGCCTGAAAACCAGGAAGGAGAAGAGTGACAAATATACAAACGTCAACAGACAAGGATATTCAACTCTAACAAGATAGAAACAAAGTCCTTTTTAATTCACCAGGCACCCTGGCTCCCAAAGGAAATCAGAGTGCTTCATCAATTTGTAATAGAAGAAATATAGGGTTAATTTCAGCTACAAAACACAGCAGCTATAAGTATGATGGATGAGACTCTGGTAAGGATGTAAAAATCTAATGAGCCAATTGAGTCAGTTATGAAATTGAAGAGCTTTCTGACTCCTTTCTGGTTGAGTGAAGTTTTACTGGTTAGCGCAGGCACGTGGGGTGACCCATTTCACCTAAGCCCTGACTAAAATGTGGGAACCTTCAATGACTGCTCAGTGGTCAGACAAACAAAGCTATCACACCACCCATGTCTACTGACTGGCACAGAACCCACTGAGAAGAGCACAATCTGATGAGTTAATGCCATCACTTCCTGTGACATCTGATCATTTTTAGAGGTTTTTCTGTCCCAATCTTCCTTGGCTTAGCTTGTGAGAGCTAGTGAGACCACAGTGCACAGTGGTGTGGCTGTGGGCATTAGCAGCATCCCAATAGTGCCTAACTCCCAATATGAAGAAAAACAAGAATTTTAAGAATCAATGATTAAGATATTGCTTTTTAAAACCTGGCTTGTGATGAGGAATTACATCATTGCTACCAAGACACTGGCAGCTGTCATACTGGAATCCATCTGTGATTTTATAAACTGAGTCTGACTTCCACATCCACAAGGTTCCACCCACTAAAAAGGAGAGATGCAAAGTATGCTGAGCAACAGGGAGATGCTTCATGAGAAGTAGTTTGGTACTGATTACATAAGAAGTGTCTACGTATGTACATTTATCATATATACACACATACAAGTTAGCATAAAGTGCTTTAGAGATGCAGCTCTGGGCACACTTGCAGTTACCTAAGCAGCTTGAAGAGGTACATAGACATAACAGACGGAACTCTAAATTACAGATAGGCAGTGAGTCTGACCAAGCAGTGCGTTTCTAGATATTTCTAAGTATTAACAGCAAGGAAGGAGATTTGGCCACCCTATATGAAAATCTAAACAAAATCCCACAGAACCATAAAGAAAAAGTAACTTACAAAGCAGTTTTTAGAAAGACCCAGATTTTTCTCAAATTCTCTATTCTATCAGTGCTGCCCATGTCTCGGGAGAGGCTGCCTCTGTAATGATCCTCTCTGTAGATAACATACATGAGAGTTTTAAAGCAAAGGTAAAACAGAAATAAAAATTTTTAAATCTTATATTAGTAGGAATGATCTGTCTTCCAATACAAATAAAAAGTCAAAGGCTTGGTGCTTTTTTTGTTTGTCTGTTTAATAGAATACCAGTATACTGTAACTTTAAAAAAACTGTATAAATTAATACCTTTTTGGAAAGCTTCAATCTTTGTTTACAACAATGTTTAATTATCACTGTTGTATTTGAGTATTGTATTGATTATACTTTATTGTAGTTTTTATGAGAAAATAACTTCAAAGCTAAAAGAATAATAAACAGAATATGCTCTAAAGTCCTGAGAAACGCACTGCCTGAAAAGCTGTTTTGTTACAAACAGAGCCTATGCAAACATACTACTTGAGTAGGATGTCATTAAGGTCATGCGATTTTAAGGCAGTTAGTGAACTATGAAGATAACCAGGGTCAGATGCCTGTACATGTGCAAGTGTAGATATAATAAATGTACATGAAATTTGTGACTAAGATAATGTAAAATATTTATATAGTGGACATTCCACTTGTAACTTTTTACAGCACTTTAAAAAATACAAATCCTAAATTCAAACATAAAATGTAAGTTCAATGTAAATTCTCAAAAGACTTTAGCATTCTTCACATACCAAACGTCAATAAATCAACAGAAAAATTTAAAAAATAAAATTGTATTCATGTGGAGATGCCTTATAAGCATAAAGCAACAATGATGTCAACTCCATTTTATCATAGCAAGATTACTGTTTAGTGCTGGGTGGTAGCTACGCTTTATTATATTATCCTGTCAGGACAGCTACAGCCTGCTCAAAAAATATGTAAGTACTCTAGAAGCACTGTTTATACCATTTATGACACTCAAACCAAACTTGCAGTTGCTCAAATTTATCCCTTCTCATTACAAAGTTTCTTTCTGTTGCTGAACAATTTCTACATGACAAAGACCACTCCCCCAATGGCTAATGGCGTGCAATGTTATCATGAGCCATGCAACATGAAAGAAGACAGAGCAAGTACTTACGGATACATGGCCATAGTTGTCAATTTTACAAAGATATCCTTACTGGGTGCATCAGCGGTGTTGCAAGTGAAGGCTTGAGGTGGAGGCATTTTGTGTTTCCTGCAGAAATCAGTAGGTGAGATACTATGCTCTTGTTTAACTTCATGCAGGTCTGACTTTGCAGCTACAATTAAGCAGGGAATTCTGCTGTCCATAAAATGTTGCTAAGGAATAAAAAAATAAAATCAAATACTGATGGCAAGTTCGAAAATTACTATTTAACTAAATGTAAAAAAGCATTTCCCCAGACAGGCAAAGCAATGGTAATTCTAAAGGGAGAGAAAGAAATAAGAAGTAAAGTTTGGTAGTACTAAGTCAGTTTCCTGTTGTTATACATATTTACTTTTCTGGTGTAGTTAACAAAACAGATCTACCCTAATTCTCAAGAGTCATTGTAATTTTTTAAAAAAGATTTATTTATTATGCATACAGTGTTCTGCTTTCATGCATGCTTGTAGGCCAGAAGAGGGCACCAGATCTCATTATAGATGGTTGCTGGGAATTGAACTCAGGACCTCTGGAAGAGCAGCCAGTGTTCTCACCCTCTGAGCCATCTCTCTAGCAGAGTCACTGTAACTTTTTAACATGTTATATTAGGTAACTATTTTCTATACTGAAAAGTATCATTTTCTTTACAATGCCTCTAAACTTCTACCATATATATTTATATTTATACAGCTGTGGTTATGTTACACAGGACTTAAATATATAAAGTTGTATCATTTCTGTATTGTAGAATGAAGGCTATTATTTTTAGTGTTTGTATAATATTTCACAAGATATTTACCTTTTCTGGAAAATCATTCTTAATTGTTACTTTTCTGTCTTTGATATTAATAACAATACTAGGATAAATGTACATATAGCTTTTGTACATATAGCTTTCTCCTCCTGTTAACTCTTATTGATAATCTCCAAGTGAATGATACATCTTGCAAACCTGTGGTTTATCCCCTTGTTCTGGCAATATATACAATTCATTTGCATTCCTAACAGCCAAGAAGACCTTCCATTACAGCAAAAGTTCTCACTCAGGAATACATATCAAAGTCACATGTAGATAAAAACATGTTACCAATGACCAAGACTTCATTAGTGTAGATTGAAATGAGGATTAGGGCACATAGATGCATATAGTTTAAAAACAACAATAACAAAACCCCTCTGCAGTCTATTTTGTTGTACTTATCTGAATAGGAAACCCCACAACCCTGAGGATCTTTAAAACCCTATATAAAGTTATAATTAGTCATGGGCATAACAACAAACCTTAAAAATCCTGGCACAGTATTCAAAGGATTTGGGATTAGTGACGTCATATACCAGGCATACAACATCACAAATGATTTCAGTCTCAGTTAGAAATTCCGACTCTGAGATATCGTGCAGCTTGTAAAAAGAAAAAGATGATTGGGAACTAAGAATCATAATATTGATATAAAAGTGACTTGACAAATTTCAAATAAAACATAAAAGCATGTATAGTTCAAAACATACAAAATGGTTTACAAAGAACATATGAAATTAAGTCAACAATGTCTGTTGAGTACTAATATTAAAAACTAAAGAGACAAACAAGATTTAATAAGAAATCAAAAATTCCTTATCAGAAAGAGTAAAATATTATATCATCATTAAATGTATAACATTTGTTCAGTGTAATTATCTGGAAAACTATTTCCAAAAACAAAGCATGGATGTTTTTTGTTTTGTTTTTTCTTCTTTTTGGTTTTTGGAGACAGAATTTGTGTAGCTCTGGCTGTCCTGGAATTTGCCTCATGCAGCACCAATGTGGATGTTTCCTAGCATTTTACTGTTAGACGTCCTCACACAGTTGATCTATATAGTGAACCAAACCTGAAACTGAAATCACAGCTCCCAAAGAGAGCATAGAAACTTTCTACTGTATTTCACCACTCTCTTTTCCTCTTTTAATATATTTTATGTTTCTATACTCCTCCCCTATAAATACATAAACTTGATTCAGATTATAGGTAAACCACCATGCACCAGTACTGACGTCACACTAATTTCTAATTAACATTAAAATTTAAAATTAATATTTTGAAGCAATTAGTTTAAGTTTATTAGCACGGAAGGCACATATGCACTGCATGTATGAGCATGTCAGAGAATAACTCTGTGAAGCTTGTTTTCTCCTTTTATTTTTATGTGGATTCCAGGAACGAAGTTTAGGCCATCAGGATTTGTGGCAAGCACTAATGCCATCTCACCAACAGTAACTTAAAAAGACAAAAGCAAAAACAAACAAAAAGCACTTAGGACGCAGAAGCAAGTGGATCTTCAGCCTACATAGCAAGTTCCAGGACAGCCAAGGAAACAAAGTGAGACTCTATATTTTAAAAAAGGCCAAAAAATAAAGGAAAGATTCATGTATTTGTGTGCATGTGGGAGTAGGCGGTAGGGTGGGCATGAATGTGAATGCTTGTGCATGTGCTGTAGAAACCAAAATTGGGCATTGGATTCCCTAGAGCTGCAGTTACAGGTGGTCGTGAACTTCTAGATGTAGGTTACTGGGGATCAAACCTGGATCCTCTGCAAGAGGAGTACATGGTATAAATTGCTGAGCCACCTCTCTAATCTCCCAACAGTAGATTTCTAAAATCAAAATGGCAGAAAGGGAAGGTTTTGTTTTCCTTCTGAGTTTTTTTAAAATTTATTTATTTTTATTAATGTTTTGACTGTATGTATGTCTTCATGAGAGTATTGAATCCCAGACTTACATGCAGGTACTGGAAATTGAACTCAGGACCTTTGGAAGAACAGTTGGTGCTTTTAACCTCTGAGCTATCTCTCCAGCCCCCTAGTTCTATTTTTTAAGATTTATTTTAATGTATATATAGTGTTCTGCCTGCACACCAGAAAAGGGCGCCAGATCTCATTATAGATGGTTGCAAGCCACCAAGTGGTTGTTGGGAATTGAACTCAGGACCTCTAGAAGAGTAACCAGTGCTTTTTTTTTTTTTTTTTTTTTTTTTTTTTTTTTTTTTTTTTTTTTTTTTTTTTAAAAAAAAACAAAAACAAAAACAAAAAAAACAAAGATATATATATTTTTAAATTTATTTAGTTTTATTTATGTGTATTGGTATGAAGGTGTCTGATCTCTGGAACAGGAGTTACAGACAGTTGTGAGCTGGCATGTGAGTGCTGGGAATTAAACCCAGATTCTCTGAGAGAGCAGCCAGTGCTCCTAATCCCTGAGCCATAATCTCCAGCCCATGCATATATAACTTTACCTTTATTTATACACATGTAGTTACTATAAAGAATGGAATTAACATTCCAATGAGTAAACCAAAATAAAAAGTATCATACACATTCTATATATAGCCATTATATGAAAACTAATTTGTTTCAGAATCATTTAAAAATGTACCCAATACTTCAAGTCTTACCAACAAATATTTTTCTTGTCCATATACATAGACGGTGTTAATTGCATAATAGGATTTATGTTCATCACGAATTTTCTTCTGCCTCTAAAAACAGAAATAAAAATCTCAGTTTATAATAATATATTAAAGTAACTCCATCAGCACATACCCTTTGTCCATGTGTGGATGTGTTACCAACAAAAACACATTCATTCATCTCTATATTGCTACTTATCAGTAAAAACAAGATATTGGTTTCATATTTCTTAGTTCTGAGGGTCTCAGATAAAACATGTATTTATTTTGCATAAAGTAAAACCAGAAGAGAAAGTAAAAGGGATTAGTGAGTAAAGATTCTGGAGCCATCTGCTGGCAATTCTCACAGTGCAATCTGGTCTCCTATGAGAATCAGGATTCTTAGGCAAGGGAATAATAGTCAGAACTAAGTATAAGTACACATTTGATTCACGACCCTCACAGCACACTCCATTAGGTGATTTCATGTGTGCAGTCTATCTATCTAATCCCCATCTAAACACTGATTTTCTAAAAGACAGCTAACACCAGTGAAACAAGAGACACTTCAATAGGATTACTGTTACTTCGTTAAAACAGAATCCTACTAAGAAGCTCAAACTGTCTAGAACTAGCTATGTATCCAAGGCTAGCCTCAGACTCCAAGTCCTAAGTGTAGCTATAGTTACAGTGTAGATTGGCTGACACTGATATAAGTAGACCAATGACTTCTAGTAATTACCTAAAAAGGATAATCCCTAATGAAAACTTCTGTAAACTTGTTATTTTTTTTTCTTTCTTTCTTTATTATTTATTTATTTATTTGCCTTGGTGTTTGCCTGGAACTGGAACTACAGACAGTTGTTAGCTGCCATGTGGGTGCTGGGAATCGAACCCGGGTCCTCTGGAAGAGCAGTCAGTGCTCTTAACCGCTGAGCCATCTCTCCAGCCCCCGTAAACTTGTTATTATAAACATTAGTTAGAAGAAATTATATTCTGACAATCCTCACCATTAGGTTTCTTCCAAGTAGAGCCTGAAGAACTC
Organism: Sigmodon hispidus; assembly: GCA_004025045.1. Taxonomy (NCBI): domain Eukaryota; kingdom Metazoa; phylum Chordata; class Mammalia; order Rodentia; family Cricetidae; genus Sigmodon; species Sigmodon hispidus. The sequence continues at coordinate 92,057 of PVIH01006520.1, read as the reverse complement.
CGCTTTTCCCACAGCCTTTCACTCCAATTACATTACATCTAAACACATTTCTCTGAGTCTGTTTTTTTTGCAGGTCAATCTTTTTATCTCTTGTTACTAAAAGGAAAAACAAAAAACATGAACTTGTACCACTAAGCTTCAATTCCACCACCTATAAAATTAGGCATTTGGTGTGTCTCACTTTTAGAAGTGTTTGTTTTACAAACAAACATAATGCTAGCTGCTGGTGGTACAAACCTTTAATCCCACCAGATCTCTGAGTTGGAGGCCAGCCTAGTCTATAGAGTGAGTTCCAGGACAGTCAGAGCTACACAAAAAAAAAAAAAACTCTGTTTCAAACAAACAAAACAAAAATGAAGAAAGAAACAAACAAATAGAAAGAAGCCAGGCAATCAGCACAATAAGGCATCACATTTCTTTCTTTTGTGGTAGGGCAGGGTGGGAGAGTTTGAGGCAGGATTTCATGTCACCTAGATTGACCTCCAACTTTACTACCTGAGGATGACTTCACCCTCACTTCCATCACTGGAGCATCAATGAATAGAACAGAAGCAAAAGAGCTCTATCCCCTTTAATAATTAATAAAGGAAACTGTCAAATTATAAGCAAAACTAATACAGACATAGAATGAGATGAGTCTATCTTTGCTCTTTGTAATATTTGACATAATTTTTTCTTTTTTTTGGCCTTTTTTATTCATATTTCTGAATCTTTTAAAAACATTTATTTAGTATATGCTAATTATTATAGTAATAGGTCTCATTTTCACACATGTATATGGTGCATTCATCCTCCCCATCACCCTTTCATTTTTTTTTCACTCCCACTGACTCCTTTCTCCTTTCTTTCTTTTTTTTTTTTTTTAAATTTTATTTATTTGTTTGCCTTGGTGTTTGCCTGGAACTGGAACTACAGACAGTTGTTAGTTGCCATGTGGGTGCTGGGAATCGAACCCGGGTCCTCTGGAAGAGCAGCCGGTGCTCTTAACTGCTGAGCCATCTCTCCAGCCCCTCCTTTCTCCTTTCTAACCAGTCTTTCATGTCTTTTTGTTTAATTAGTTTATTTTTATTTCATGTGCACTGGTGTTGTGCCTGAATGTCTGTGCAAGGCTAACAGATCCCTTGGAATTAGAATTACAGACAGTTGTGAGTTGCCATATAGGTGCTGGGAATTGAACCCAGGTCCTCTAGAAGAGCAGACAGTTCTCTTAACTGCTGAGCCACCTCTCCAGCCCCATTTTTATGTTTTTGTTTTTTATGACTCATTAGTGTTGCTTACAGGGATTGGCATCACTTACTCAGCTACACCACTGAAGAAAATTTCTTCTTCTTCTTCTTCTTCCTACCTCAGCAACTATTAACTATCTACACATCCTCAGAGATGGGTGAGGCCTTGTAAGCCCCTGAGGTAGATGGTACCAACCATGTGCAGGCTCCGTGTAAATAATCACAGCTATTGTGTTCAAGAGTATAATGGTCTTGTTTTTGTTTTTAATTAAAAAAATTATTTACGTGTATGAGTGTTTTGCCTGTATATATGTATGTGTGTGCCTGGTGCCCATGGAAGTAAGAAAAGAATGTTGGATCTCCAGAAACAGTTACAGGTGGCTGTGAGGTACCATGGGAATGCTAAGAACCCAACAAGGGTCCCCGCAAGAAAAGCCAGAGCTCTTTATCATGGAGCCATCTGCCCAAGTTTCTGTTTTGTTTTGAGAAAGGGGTCTCACATAGCAAAGGCTGACCTCATACTGGATTTGTAGCTGAGAATGACCTTGAACTTTTGCTGGTATTACAGGTATATACTACAATTTCCAGTTTATACAGCACTAGGAATAAGACCCTCATGCACAGCAGGCAAGCACTGTACCAACTGAGCTATACTCCCTTGCCCCCAAACTGGAGTTAAAAAAAATTCATAGTCATGAGCTGAATAGCATCTGTATATGCTTACCTGTAATGGCTGAAGCTTGAGACTCTTGTTCCGTCAGTATGGAATAGCCTAGATAGCCCAAATATTCCAGGCAACGCTGTACATCTAAGTAGGTTGTGAGCCTAAAACCAGAAAGTTTACAAGGCTTATGTCCTAAATGAACATCCACAAAAAAATTTCCAATAACTCAAAAAAATTTACCCACTGTTAGGTTTCAGATAATACTTGTCCGGCTGCTCTGCTGTCTTATGTATCCAACTATGACTCTGTGTGTATGTGTCTGTATGTACATAAGTGTAAAGGTGAGTGTGCACATGTGTGCAGGCCAGAGGATAATCCTTGGTACCGTTCCTGAGGAACGTCCCCTTCTTCTCTGAGACAGTCTCTCATTCCTCTGGAACTCCCTAGGGAAGTTAAGCTGAAGGCTAGTGATGTTGAGGAACTGGCCTCCCTGCCTCCACCTTCCCTGATCGGATGATAAGAACATCCATATCTGTACTGTAAACATGGGTTCTTAAAATAAAACTCAGGTCCTTCTAGGCACTTTATCAATTGAGCCATGTCCCTAGCCTTTCCTACCATGACTTTTCCTACACTGCTGTTTCTATAGTAAGATAAATAGAAAAATACAGGATAAGGGTGAATTCTTCTGTTCCACCTGGCAGAGAAAGCAAGTCTGTACAATGAATGAGATGTTAAACATATGAATGCTGGTACAACCTACAGCCATATATCACCTGCTTCCCAGGCTAATTAATATCCTGCACACACTGACCAGATATGAAAAAGTTTGACAGAAAAGCAAAAAATACCTCCTGAGAATACCCGAAATTGGTCCTTCTTATGTACTTGGGGGATGGAAGAGTTTGGGATGTAGCTCAGTTGGTAGAATCCTTAGTTTGATCCCTAGCAGCACATAAAACGAGCATGAAATCCCAGTTATTTATGAGGTAAAGGCAGGAGGATTAGGAGTTCAGGGTCAAGCTCAGCTGCATAGTAAGTTCCAGGCAAGCTTAGACCTGGACTCAGGAAAACAGGGCTGCAGAGATGGATCAGTTGTTAAAGGCTAGGCTCACAACCAAGGGGAAAAAACTACAAAAGGGAGACTGTGGGGAGGCAGGAGGGAGATGGGTAAAGAGGGAGAGGGGAGGGGAAGGGGGAGGAAGAAAGAAGAGTAGGAGAGGGAGAGAGATAGAGATGGGGCAATTGCTGATGCAGAGAGAAGCGGGAAAGAGAGAGAGAGAGAAAATGTTGAAAAGTCTGCCTCAGGTACCCTTCCTTGAGGTGGAGCCTGATTTTCAACACATTTATCTCCTCTATGAGAAGAGGTTTTTCTCAGCAATGCTAACGTAATGATAACATCACATAAGAACAGAGAATTCCCTTAATGCTCTTGGCAAAATGCCAACCATGCTCTAAGTAAGTTTTAGACATATGCTCATTGAGCTTTATACATAACTAATTAAAAATCATTTAAAACGGGGCTGGAGAGATGGCTCAGCAGTTAAGAGCACCATCTGCTCTTCCAGAGGACCCGGGTTCTATTCCCAGCACCCACATGGCAGCTAACAACTGTCTGTAGTTCCAGTTCCAGGCAAACACCAAGACAAATAAATAAAATAAATAAAGTTTAAAAAAAAATCATTTAAAACAAAGAATGCAAACTCCAGTGCCCAGTAAAACATGCTTCTTCCCATTTGCTGAAACAGTAACAAAAGTTCCAATTTTCTTAATCAAACAAAAAGTACAAAATTTAGTTTCATTTTGATGTAATGCTACTATTTCCTACAACATTAGAAAAAAACTGTCCCTTCTTGAAAAACTTCCACAGCTCATCTCAGAGACATGCTGTTTAGAGGAAATTAGGATTGGAGGATTTCCTAAACTTGACAGACATACAAAATAACAAGTGCAACACCACCATGACTGAAAAGTAACTGTGACTCTAGAGCAAAAAGGTGAGCTCTATACTCACGTCCACTGGGAAAGGAATCCCTGGTAGGTTATCCAGCCTCTGTCATTTGTGCACACTGTGTTATTTACATCTGGTCCCCAAGGTATGTAAGGAAAAACTTTAAATAAATCTTTAAGTTCATCAGGCGACAAAGCACAGTCTCTGTCCTGAAGACACATAAGGAAGTAACATGACATTCAGATACCTGAGAGAAAAATCCCCAAACAAGCTACCTAGTCTAGTAAAACCGTGCTTTGAGAACTTTTGCCAGGCATGGTGACACACACCTTTGATCCCACAGCTAGAGAGGCAGAGACAGGCAGATCTTTGTGAATTCAAGGCCAGCCTGGTCTACAGTGAGTTCCAGAACAGCCAGGACTACACTGAGAAACAATCTCAAAATAAAACAAGAACTTTTTGGGGTTTTTTTGTTTGTTTTTTTGTTTGTTTTTTTCACTTTTTATTTTTCATAGATTTTAATAATTATACATTACTCTTGACATAAAGACGGTGAAATCTTAAGGATAAGGAGGCAATTTATATGGCCTCTTCTATTCATTGTTCAGGATGTAAGTTTCCAAGGGTGTAGGTATGAGATTTAACACTGGAAAAATACTTATGAAACTTGTTTAACTGGCTGCACTCAAGACCAGGCACAGCACAATAAATAGAACTGCATAATCTTTTTAAAAGATCGCTGTATTTAACATATCCTTACTAAAGAAACACTATCAGTGAACAATCTCAAACTACAGTGTGGATAAAAGGAAAGTTACAGTGGAAATCTGCGCAACATTTCTCTAGCTTCCTCACACTCATATGCCAACATTCTTAAAAGAAAGAATAATGCAAATCTCAAATCCAGGACAACAAAAAACAAACTTGGTCAAGTAGTTTCTTTGGATCATTCACTCTGAATTTTCAAGACAGTACTGGAATTAAAAATGTGTGCCACTACCACTTGGCCTAAAATAGAAACTTTTGAACTGGGCGTTGGTGGTGCACACATTTGATCCCAGCATTTAGGAGGCAGAGGCAGGTAGATCTTTGTGTGAATTTGAGGCCAGCCTAGTCTACAAAGTGAGTTCCAGGACAGCTGGGACTGTTATACAGAGAAACCTTGTCTCAAAAAAACAAAAACAAAACAAAGACATTTCCTCACATTATCAAACAGTCTACTGGAAAACTAGAGTTTTTTCATCCTTAAAAAAACCAGTAAAATCACTGAATTAAAAAGCTTAAAATTAAAAAAAAAAAAAGCTTAAAATTTGGGTGACATATCATAAATATCAGATAGCTCAAAAGATAAAGGAAAATCACTCATGGAAAAATATTTGACTATGTCTTTTGGAAAACTGCAGGCAGACGCTTACCAAATCATGTTTGTCAAAGGTGCTTTGGAGAAACAAATATGCATGATGATTTAATTCAGTGGTGCAATCAGGAGGTATTTTTAGCCTGTTGATGAAAAAATTTAAAAATAAATCATTAATCAAATATTAAAATTTAATCTGAGAAATGAATAAAAAATTGAAATAAGTAATTTTGTGGAATGACAGTATGAACAAAGAAACCTCCTCTGAAGTCATACAGTCATTTTCAGGGAAAAGTCTCTAGGGTGTTATGACATCCTCAGAAGGATTATTAATAATGTTCATTCCAAAGAGACATATACATATTTTTCCTAAATATTATTAGTGTAGGTTAAAATAATAACTTTACAAATTCTGATTATAAAGTGGAATGTGGCTTGGTTGGGAGAGTGCTTATCTATACACAAAGCCCTCAGCTTGAGTCCCAGAAGGATATAAACTGGAGTGACAGTTTATATATCTAGAATTCAGGCACTCAAGAGGTGGAGGCAGGAGGATACTAAGCATTCAAGGCCATCTTGAGCCAGCCTGTACCCAATCTCAAAAAACAAAAGAGAATTTAGCAGCTACAAGCATTTGCTGAGCAAGTCTGACAATCTGAATTTGAACCCATGATATTCAGGCTTAAAAAACAAGGGCCAAAAGTTAGTGGTCGTCTTCAGTCTCACTATTCAGGAGGCAAAGGCAGGTGAGTCTCTGAGTTTGAGGCCATCCTGGTCTACAGAGTACAGAGAGAGTTCCAGGACAGCCAGAGCTACAGAGAAATCCCACCTTGAAAACAAGTAACAACAAAATGGGGGCTAAAAGATGTTATGAGTGCCTGTAATCTCGTTTGCACTAACTCACTAACCAACTAAATAAGTAAATGAACCAAAAATATTTTTTAATTAAAAAAAAAAAAAAAGTTAGATGGCAAAGACCAGGGTATATTATGTATCTAATAAACCTTGTCTGAAGATCAGAGGACAAAGCCCAGCCACCCAGCCCCCCCAACACACACACACACACACACACACACACACACACACACACACACACACACACGCACCACGCACGCACGCACGCACGCTCTCTCTCTCTCTCTCTCTCTCTCTCTCAAGGTAGAAGCTGGGAAAATATTTTAGTCAGTAAAATGCTTGTCATAAAAAAAAAAATCAGAACCTGAGTTCCTTCCCAGCACACAGATAAAAAGACAGCTGTTTTGTTGTTGTTGTTGTTTGTTTGTAAAGGTAGGATTTCTTTCTGTAGCCCTGGCTATCAAGGAATTTGCTCTTGTAAACCAGGTTGACCTCAGAGATCCACCTGTCTCTGTTTCCCAAACCCTGAGATTAAAGATGTGCACCACTACGACCAGCAGAATTTACACTTTATTGATTTCTTACCCTATTACATATAAGCAAATGTATAGGTGGGTAAATATAACATGCAGAAAGAACAAGAAATGATCAGCAGTAGGGGATGAAGAAGGACTGAGTGTAGGTAATAAACATAAATCTAAACCTTCAAGGACTTTTTCTTTTTTGTTATATTATAGTTTTTTTTTTTAAAACTTTATTATTTATTTACTTATTTGCCTTGGTGTTTTGCCTGGAACTGGAACTACAGACAGTTGTTAGCTGCCATGTGGGTGCTGGGAATCGAACCCGGGTCCTCTGGAAGAGCAGACGGTGCTCTTAACCGCTGAGCCATCTCTTCAGCCCCTATACTATAGTTTTATACACTTACAAAAATATACTTGGGACTGGAGAAGAGGCTCAGCAGTTAAGGCACTTGACTGCTCTTCCACCAGAGGTCCTGAGTTCAAATCTCAGCAACAACATGATGGCTCACAACCATCTGTAATGGAATCTAATTCCTTCTTCTGGTATGGATGAAAACAAAGCACTCATCTTCATAAAATACATGAATAAATAAATCTTTAAAATATATATAAATATTCATACTCGGCAGTGGTGGTGCTTGCCTTTAATTCCAGCACTTGGGAGGCAGAGGCAAGCAGATCTCTGTGAGTTCCAGGCCAGCCTGGTCTTAGAGCAAGTCCTAGGACAGCCAGGACTGTTACACAGAGAAACTGCCTTGAAAACCAAAACCAAACAAACAGCAAAATATATTTTCATTAGTTACAGCTATGACCTTAATATTAATTAAAAAAAAAAGAGTAAGAAATAATAAAGGAGGGGGAAATGTTACATTTTTCTCATCCTTTCACTCTAAAACTATGATTACCCAGTATCCTTTCCCTGCTCTGTTCTCAATAAAAGCTTTTAAAGAGATTTGTAAGGTTGGGTATGGTGACCTAAATCTGTAATCCTAACATTTGAAAAGTAAATGCAGGCAGAACTTTGAGTTTATAGCAAGCCTGGTCTACATAGTGAGAATCTATCTTAAAATAACAAAAAATTTCAACTAAGTAAGTAAATAAATAAGATAAGGTAGCCCAGTGGTGGTAGTGGAGGAGGAGGGGGAGGAGGTGGTGGTGGTAGTAGTGGTGCACACTTTTAATCCCAGCACTTGAGAGGCAGAGGCTACAAATAAGCCAGAGCTGTTACACAGAGAAACTATTTAGAAAAACCAGAAAGTGCTTATTACATCATGCTATAATAAATACTGGCTCTCAACTATGGACAATTTTGCTTATAAGAGAACATTTTTGCTAGTCACAACTGGAAGAGGTGCTACTGTTATTTATGGACAGTGAAGAGGACAGGACAATATCTATAATAAAGAATTTTCTGGCTGGGCATGGTGACACATGCCTTTGATCTCGGTAGTTGGGAAACAGAGGCAGAGGTGGGTGGATTAAGTTCTAGGCCAGCCTGGTCTACAGAGTGAGTTCCAGGACAGCCAGAGCTACATAATAGAACCAAAAAATTTCTCTGGTCCAAAATGTTCAGAGTGCCAAAGTTGAGAAACTACCTATAATTCTAAATTAGTCACAAGACACTTAAAAAACAATGCATAAACTAAATAAAACTTAAAGATACTTGGCAAGTGAAATAAATCAGAAAGCTGAGGTACATACAGGGGGAATAAATAGTCAGGCGTCAGATCCAGATCATCATCATAACCAAATCGTCGCAGTACAGTCCAGGTGGTCTCATGCCTCCCCCTCTGGATAAAAAGTGTATGTAAAAAGAGAAAACCTGAAATAAAGTAAATCAGTAAATACAGTTGATGTGAAGACTGTTAACTGTGGCAGGGAGGAAAGCATACAATGTGAGCTGGACTTGTGAGAACTGGTGTACTGGTTCTACAATGAGGAATAAGAGTCCCTGGGTGTTTGAAAGCTCGTTTCAGACTCATTTCCTATGAATGCCCAGCTCTGCGAGAGCAAGCAATGGACAAAGGGACAAAGTTACATCTCAAGGAGTACAATGACAGCCAGAGCTACATGATGAAACAAATGAGAACACTGTGCTGGTCCCTCACTTCTGTAATGGAAATTTCTGGGTTTTAATTTCATTTTCTATTATACCATAACTCAGCAATATACTCAACAAGGAACCTATAATTGGTAAATCTGACTCATATACACAGTCCCTAAAAGTAATTTTAGCCTAAAATGGTTTAAGAGTACTAAGATGTTTGTTACACGTATATCTTTCCCTCATATGCTATCTGCACATCTGATCTGACCAATTTCCCTACCTCTAATTTACAATGACACTAAAGATAATAATCTCCCACCAATACTAACATTTCCTTAATGTATAAATTATGCTCTTTGAAAATATTAAATTAAAGGGGTAAAGAACGAGCTAGAAATACAGTTAATACAGTGTTTGCCCTACATGAGTAAGACCCTCGGTCAAAACCTATCCCCTGGGGGAGAAAACGATGAAGAAACTACTGCCCTACCTCTCAGTGTCAACCCACTGTCAGCCACACCATCACTTAAGTGCTTTCTGACCACATTCTTGACATCTTCCAGAGCTTGAGGAGCTAAAGGAGTGTTGAAACAAATTCTCTAGCAAAAATATAAAATAAATTTTAAAACAAACCAGGATATAAAACCACAAATAATATAAAAGTGTTAATCTAGAAAATCAAAGGACAACCAAAAGAAACAAGTAAATGTTCCCTCCGTTTCCTATTTTTTAAAGTGGAGCATGTTATAAAAGAAAAAAAAAAAAATGTTAACCTGCAGCAACTCCTCTTTGTTTCAAAAACACAAAGTCTTTGTGTGGTTATATAACACAAAATCCAGAAATCACAGTGATGTAGAGTTCATCATTTTTCATACACCCACTGAATACCACAATCTCAAAATTTCAAAAAGTCTCAGTTCTTAGGCATAATAGGCTTTTCATATCTTAAGATTTAATAGTTGAATGTGATAGTTCTATAGATAAGAGAACAGGTTGCTTAGTGGCTCACTGTTAATATGATCATTCTCTTTTTTTTATTATGAATAAAGTCATTTTTTTTAATCCATGTATCCCCTTATTCAAACTCCCTACCCCCTCCCACCAATATGATCATTCTTAATGTGAATCTAAAAACAGTTACCTGAAAGAAGTTGAGTTCAGCATCATTCAGAGTACCATCATTATCTTGATCAGATATCTTAAATATACGAGTGAGGGCTTTTATACAAGCTGGTTTCATCTATACAACAATAATGAGAAAAGAAACAAAATTTAAAATACAACTTTCACGAACAATACAGAGAAAACTTCTGATAGTTCTCATTTAATGTAAAAAACTGGTAATAAAGAAACACACAAAAAAAGCTAAGCCATTTAGATTTTTCTTAAGTACAGAAGACTTGCTAGACAAATATTCTATAACTATGTCATCTCCTAAATCCTCCCCCCCCTCAATTTTGTACATGTGAAATGGTGCTTGCATTTATAAGTCAGGAAAACTTAGGTTGTTAGTCTCATCTTCCACCTTGTTTGAGATAAGATCTATTGTCTACTTATGGGAATTCTGTCCCACTTTCCCATCTTGACAGAGAAGCACTGGAATTATAAACACAGGCTACTGCATCCAGCTTTATGTGGCTTCTGAAGATCTAAATTCAGGCCCTGACGCACTTATGCCAGTTTTTTAGTTTGTATCTTGAGCCAGGATCTCACTTATTTGTCCAAGCTTAGCCTCTCAAGTAAGTGGGATTCCAAGTCTGCCCCATTATTACCAGCAAAGCCTATGACTTTTATTATGTTTGCTCGAGTTGTTGTTCTCTCTCTCTCTCCCTAGTCTCCCACAACCCTCCCCTTCTCCCCCTTTTTTTTTTCTGAGACCTGGATTATAGCTCAGGCTGGCCCCAAACTTTGAATTATCCTGCCTCAGCCTCCTGAATACTGGGATTATAGGCACAGGCCATCATACCTGGATCTCTCTCTCTTTCTCTCTTTGTGTGTGGGTGTGTGTGTATGAGTGAGAGAGCGAGAGCGAGAGCGAGAGCGAGAGAGAGAGAGAGAGAGAGAGAGAGAGAGCAAGCTAGGCGTCAAACCCAGGGCCTCCTGCTAAGTAAACACTGAGTTACAATCTCAGCCAAAGGAACTTAATATTTTTATTTATTCCATGCAGATGTGAAAGTTAGATAAAAAATGAGATTATTCACAAATAGGTTATAAAATATCACTGGTTAGTAAATATATGACTCTTACTAACTTGCTATAAGATTATTACATTTTTAATGTGAATCTTGTCTTTTTGAGATCTGTAAAACATGTAAGTAATGATAACAGAAATTTATTTTGGCAACCTCCTTAATTATTTTGGGATATATAAAGGATTGAGCAACTAGGAACAAGGTTCATGGGGCTAGTGAGAAAGCTCAGTCAGTACTCCTAGCAGATGCATGAGGAACACAGATGCCATGTAAGAAGCTGGCACAGTGGTCCATGTCTACTAGTGCTGGAGACAGGCAGATCCCCAGGCATGCTGATCAATGAGACTAGAGGAAACAGCAAGCTTTAGGTTTAGTGAGAAAGCCTGTCTCAAAAAGTATGATGGAAAAGTGACTGAGGAAAGACATCCTGACATTAATCTCTGGTCACATGCATACACACACACACCCCCACACAAAGACCCATATTCATCTATGAGGTAGTCATTGCCAACAATACTAAACATAAGACTTCTGGAGACTAGTGATGTACTACAGTGGTAGAATGCTTGTGTAGCATGCCTGGGGCTATCGATTCAATCCCCAACACTATTCTGGGGAAAAATTATCAGGAAGATTTTTGTTTTTGAGACATGATTTCTCTATGTCTTCCTGGCTATCTGGAACTGTAGACTGGGATGGCTTCAAACTCACAGAGATCCACCTGCCTCTGCCTCCAAAGAGCTGAGATTAAAGGTATATACTGTCACACCTGGAGGAAGATTATTGAGGTTATTTAAACTTGGAGGTAGATTCATTCATTCATACTGGCTCCCTGCCCTCTCTCAGCAAAAGTATGTTATATTCAATACAAACATGAATAATCTCTTTAAGATCATTTTCAGTACAGTAATATTATAAAGGGCGCTTATTATGGTTTACATATATTTTCTGGAGGTAGAGTCTTATGAATGCATTTGATCAGAGAAACAAGATGGCAGGATAAAAAAAGTGTTATAGAATGTTATTTTAAAATGTGTTACACTTGTTTAAGCTGTGGATTATTTGTTTAATGATGCAAAGATGTGTTGCATTCTTTTACGCTTCATTTGTTTAACTCTGTGAAACTGTGTTACTGTGCCTGTCTAAAACACCTGATGGTCTAATAAAAGCAGATAGCGAGGCAGGAGAAAGGATAGGCAGAGAGAATAAACAGAGGGAGAAATCTGGGAGGGAAAGAAGGAGAGAGAGAAGGGGCCTTGTTTAACTTATTTGGGAGCTGGGTAGCAGACCTTCTAAAAGAGAAAACAAAACAAACAAACAAAAAAAACCCCCAACCCAATAGCAAAAATACTCATTAATTTATAATATCACTCCTATGATTACCCAGAGCAAAATGGTAATTATAGTGGTTGTGACTGTAATATGAAATTGAACTGCAGAATTTTGGGCTGGCTAAATGGCTCAGCAGTAAAGATGCCTGCCCATAAGCCCAATGACCTGACCCAATGACCTCAGTTAGATCATCAAGACTAACATGGTGGAAAAAAGAGAAGCAATTCCCAAATGGTACCCTCTCACCTCTACACTCACCCAGACACATACATTCAAATACACACACTTATGTACATTCATACAAATAAATGGGGAAAAGCAAAAAAAAGTTTAAAAAATTTTTTAAATTGTGTTTGTCTGTATGCAAGTACATGCACTTGTGTATGAGTGCCCTTGGAGACTAGAAGTGTTGGATCCCCTTGGAGCTATAGTTACAGGCAGTTTTTGAGACACTATATGTGGGTATTGGGGACTGAACTCAGGTCATCTATAAGAGTAGTCTAAGCATTCTCAATAGTCCTTGCAGACCTCCCATGGGGCAGCAAGACATTGTAGGTGCTGGCATTCACTTGGGACTGAGTAGAGCTGCTGCCACGTCCCTAGGTGTGGCTATGTAAATATGGGTCCACCTACCCTCTTAAAGAAAGTGCTCACCCAGAACTCTTTGTCTTTTTCTTTTGCTTCTCCTGTGTCCCTGCTTCCCTGTTAATAAACTCTAGTGTGGTTCTCCCGGTGTTGAGAAGTCTGCAAGGCCTGGGGGGGTCTGCAAGGACTATTGGGAATGCTTACAAGTAGTACATACTCTTAACCTCTTAGCTATCTCTCCAGCCCCCAGAAGAAAATTTATTTTGTTGTTGTTTTTTGTTTTGTTCTTTTGAGATAGGATCTCTCTACACAGCCCTGGCTGTTGTGGAACTCACTCTGTAGACCAGATTGACCTTGAACTCAGAGATTCACTTGCCTCTGCCTCCCAAAGGCATAAGCAGCCACAACTCAGCAAGAAAAATTCTTTGGGAAAAAAAAGGTATGTGTGTGATAGATATTTTTCTTACTATAATCTTATTTGGTTTTAGTGATCTCTCTGGGAGAGTCACTTGATATAGGGAGACAACAGGTGCTGGGGAGATAGAGACAGGAGGACCCCTGGGGATTGCTAGTCAGCCAGTGTGCCCAGCTGGCGAGTTCAAGGTCCGTGAGAGACTGTTTCAAAAACTAAGGTAGAGCAAGCACATCTGAGAAAAACACCCACTGTCCAGCCCTGGCCTCCATACATATGTTCATATTCATATATACAGACTAATACTACACCTCACTATACCACCCTACACATCGACACATAGTCATGTAATAACCTAAATATTTCCCAAAATAGTAGTCATTAGACTGATATACAAAACAGAATTTACGGCTTTGGCTACAAAGTAAGACCTTGCCTTGCTCCCAAGGGGAAGAAGATCCCATTAAGACAACACTTTAGAGCACTTTACTTTCTGAAGCATTTCATATTTTGATGAAAAAATACATTACTCACATTTCATCAGATTACTATGGAGACAGAGTCTTTCTACCTAGCCCTGTCTTTCTTGGAACTTACTATGTAGACTAGGTTGGCCTCAAACTCACAGATATCCAGCTGCCTCTGTCTCCTGGGTGCTGTGATTAAAGTCACCAGCATGGTACTATTATTACACTTTTTGAGGCAAGTTCTCAAAACTCAGAAATTCAAGGTCATAAGATCCTATCTCAAAGAAACTTTTCTAGTAAAGTTTAGACTTAAAGCTTGTACACATATACAACAATATATAATCTAAAAGTTGAAAATTTCATATGGTATTTATTAGATATATCTGAGAACTGAATAGCAGCTGGCTTTATACAGGGACTGGGGGAAGGACAGGGAGCAGCAGATTAGCAGAACTAATAAGAGGCCTAAGAACAGAGCAACAATTAAAAAATTTAGAATAAACTAAGGAGGTCGTGACACACATCTTTAGCCCCAGCACTCTCTATATAGTGAGTTCCAGGACAACCAGGGCTACACAGAGAAATCCTTGTGGTGAAATATTGTATATTTAATAAAAATAGCCTGGAATATCATAGGATAAAGCCAAGCCACGATGGTCAAGGAGTGGTGACCCACATCTTTAATCTCACCACCTCTGCCAGTTTAAGGTCTAACAGCCAGGCAGTGGTGACACACATCTTTAATCCAAGCTCTAAAAAAGTTGAACCAGCAAGTAAGATAGCTGGGTGGAGGGAGAGAAGGGAGGAGTTTAGCTTCCCTGCCACTTCCCTTTTAGGGAAGACAGGCCTGAAGAGAGGCTGGGTGAGAAGTGGCTGTGATTTGTTGCCTGTCTCTCTGATATTTCAGCTTTTCCCCAATATCTGGGCTCCAGGTTTTTACTATAATTCCAAATAGAATTTGTGCAATAAACCCTTTTTGCAAACAAAATAAAACATCTAATAGGAGATTTAATGTTTCACTGGGGTAAAGGCCTCAGAGGTAAATTCCTATAATTCAAAAATATTTTCTAAATTTCGATTATGAAATACAGCATCTAGCGGCACTGGACTGGAATGCATTTCTGACTAGTTAACTTTGGTGAGAAAACTGTAGGAAACACTAGGTTAAAGACAATTTTTAAAAACTCAAGGAATCATAAATTAGGAATAAAATGAGAAATCATGGTCAGATTAAGGGATAACTTAAGACTAATTACTTTTCTGTAGAGACAACATAGCAATTACTTTAAGCTTTGGAGCCAAATATGCAAAAAAACACAGCTATCATGTGGGCTTTATTTACATAGCATAAATTCCCTTATTTTTACTGACATTTAAAATGTTAACATAGTAATAAGTGAAAATAACTTTGTGATTTAGGTCACTAAGAAAATAGAATTCACCAGGTGGTAATGGCACACGCCTTTGATCCCAGCACTCTGGAGGCAAAGGCAGGCTGATCTCTGTGAATTCAAGGCCACCCTGGTCTCAAAGTGAGTTCCAGGACTGCACAGAGAAACCATGTTTCAAAGAATTCTCCTGAAGGGATGGAATTTTACTAACTTAAGATCAAAGTTAGTGTTCTCTACAGGAAGAGCAGCTGTATACAAACATCACTGCTGATCTGCAGTGAGACTTCATGTTGCCTCTTAAGTCTGGCTTTTGTTGTTGTTTGTAGTGATCTATTGCTAAATATGTATCTCCATAACATGTTTTTTTTTTTTTTTTTTTTTTTTTTTTTGAGACAGGGTCTCTCTATGTAGCCATCTGTAGAGCAGGCTGGCCTCAAACTCCTACTTCTGCCTCCCTCGGCTGGGAGTAAACTGTGTGTGCCACCAAACCTGGCTGCACAAAATGCTTATTTGTTTTGATTTGTAAATATCTTTATTTCTTTATTGAGGGACATGCAAGGAGGTCAGAGGATAAGCCTTAAAAGTTGGTTCTCTCCTTCCACCATGCAGGTCCTAGGGATTGATCTCTGGCTGACAGGCTTAGTGGCAAGAACCACAAACATAATTTTAATTGAAAAAAAAAATCAATGACTAGGAAGGCATCTAGAGATGCATTAAGATTCCTTCTCGGCACCTATGTTTTAGGATGTGTCTACATGTAGATTCATCAAGTCCAGTTAGAGATCTAGGAGAAAGTCAACTACACAGTTAGATGGACTATGAAATATGGAAATTTTCTTGGACTTGCATCAAAGCCTGAAAAACAACGCTGCAACTAAATCTTGGGTTTAGAAACTGTAAGTGCTTTGCTACTGACAATCTCCTGGCCATGTGTCTTGTCCTGGAATGGGGTGTGGCACTTGGGAAGTGTCACAGCACATAGCAGTTAAGTGGTGTAGCACTAAACAGCAGCACTGCCCAAACCACTCAGGCACCACAGTACAAACAAGGACGGCTGATATATGAGTGTAATTCAGCTTTCTAAGATCACAAAATACAGTTCCCTTTGATTTTTTTCAACAATTAAAAAGATGGGCTGGAGAGATGGCTGAGCGGTTAAGCTCACTGTTCTGGAGGACCTGAGTTCGATTCCCAGCACCCACACGGCAGCTGACAACTGCATATTGAAGAGAACTATACACTACTTTATTTCATACTGATTTTAATTTATCATATGCCAACGCTGCATATTGAAAAGAACTATACACTACTATATACTATATACTATAAATTGAAAAGAACTATAAACAGGCATTTCAAGAAAAAAACCAAACTTGTTGTATGTGAATAAGATCTGACACTCTTCCACAGTTATACATGTAGGCAAAACACCAATTCACATAAAATTAAAATAAATATTAAAAAATACATAAAATGTCTTCGTAGCTCAGGCGTTGTACAAAATTCAACCATGGCTACTGGGTCTCAATCTGCCAACTACTTAACGGTATTATAAACTACAAATGTTTATTTATTTTTATATTTATTTCTGTGTCTATCTATATGGCACATATGTGTGAGTGCCTGAAAAGGACAGAAATGTGGGCATGAGGATCCAAACTCAGAACTTTTGGAAGACAAGAAAAAGTTTCTAACTGCTGAGCCCTCCAAAATTTATTTTCACCTCTAATCCTCTAATGGGAAGGGTGAGGCAGGTGGATCCTATAGAGTGAGTTTCAGGACAAAGCTATACAGTGAGATAATAAAAACTCATGGTTGGAGAGTTGGCTCAGCAGTTAAGAGCACTTATGGCTTTTGCAGAGGACCCAGGTTTGATTCTCAACACCCACATGCTGGCTTACATTCATCTGTAAATCCAGTTACAAGGGATCTGACATCTTCTAACCTTCTCAGGCACCAGGCGTGCACATGGTACACATACATATATGCAGAGAAAATACTCATACACATAAAATAAGTAAATCTAAATTTTTTTTTTAATACCTAAATAAAGATTAATCTAGGGCTAGAGAGGTGGCTCAGAGGTTAACAGCACTGGCTGCTCTTATAGAGGTCCTGAGTTCATTTCCCAGCAACCACCTGATGGCTCACAACCATCTATAATGCGATCTGGTGCCCTCTTCTGGAGTCCAAGCATTCTGTATACATAATAAGTAAATGCTAAAAAAATAAAATAAAAATTAATATAACTAAAATTGAGCATAGGTCTTTAAGTAGACATTTCTCCAAAGTAGATATATAAATGAGCATATAAAAAATTGTTTAAGATCATTAGCCATCAGGGATAAATTAAAATCAGTATGAAATAAAGTGATACTTTCTTTTTAAAAATTTATTATTTTATTTTATGCACATTGGTGTTTTGCCTATGTTTTGCTTATGTCTGTGTGTGCTGTGGGTGTCAGATCTTGGAGTTAGACAGTTGTTAACTACCATGTGGGTGCTGGGAATTGAAACTGGGTCCTCTGGAAGAACAGACAGTGCTCTTAGATGCTGATCCATCTCTCCAGCCCACAAAGTGATATCTTCTAGGATGACTGTAATAAACCAAAAGACCAAATGCATAAATGACTGCTGGCAAAGATGTAAATAAGTTGGAAATTTTCTTGCTACTGTGAGAATATCTGGTGGTTCTCCCTTAGTTAAACATACAATGGTCCTGCTACTGAGGAATGCCAACACTGCATATTGAAAAGAACTATACACTACTATATACTATATACTATATACTACAAATTGAAAAGAACTATAAACAGGCGTTTCAAGAAAAAAACCAAACTTGTTGTATGTGAATAAGTTATCATTAAAAGCAGCCCATTCACAGTTGTGAAAAGGAAAAAACTACTTAAGTAGACATCAAAAGATAAAGAAATGAAGTTGTTCCCTCCAAATGATGACATTTTATTTAACTAGAAGAAATTAAATGCTGATAAACACTACAGCACAAGTGAACACTGAACACGTGCTGGTGAAAGAAGAGAGAAATAAAAGCTACTCTTTGGTGACTCCACTGTCAGGGACCATCCAGCAGAGACAATGCAGATCAGCAGTTGCCAGGGGTGGGATAAAGAGGGCTGAGCAGTGACTGCTAATAACCACAAGGTTTCTCTAAGGAAGGATATAAGGCAGTGGAGTTAGTAAGAGGCATAGGACTTTCTGAATATACTAAAACTCACTTAACTGAAACATGACAAAGGTGAGCTTTGTGTTATATATCTTTAAAAAAATTAGTTTTACACCCATTGCAAAATTTCATTAAATTCTGGGTATTTCTCAATGGAATTACTCTTTTTCTTAGCTATGAAAGTATATCCAAGTTATACCACATGTACCCAGAACAACAACAACAAAAAAAACTATAAGAAGTCTGAGAATGTTGCTCATTATGCACAAAGCCATGAGATCAATTACTGAAACCAAACAAAATTACCACCCAAGTTTCTGGTTAGATTCATAGATTAGCAGGGCTGATGAGATGGATTAATAGATAAAGAATACAAGAATACTTGCTACCAAACCTGACACTGAACCCAAACAATAGAAAGAACTGACCCCCACAAGCTGTCCTCTGACCTTTACAGGCATGCTATGGCACACAACCACCTTGTAAAATAAAAAAATAAAATAAAATAAAAAATTAGAAAATTAAAGAAAAAGTTCATAGATTTTTTTTCCTTAAAGATTTATTATGTATACAGTGTCTTGTCTGTATGTATGCCTGCAGGCCAGGAGAGGACACCAGATCTTATCATAGATGGCTGTGAGTCACCATGTGGTTGCTGGGAATTGAACTCAGGACCTCTGGAAGAGCAGCTCGTGCTCTTAACCTCTGAGCCATCTCTCCAGCCTCTAAAAGTTCACAGATTTTATACTTAAGTTTACTGTTCTGTGAGTATCACCAATTCTGTGTGTCACTGGTACTATCTGAAAGAAGACTTAAACTAAAAACATTATGAAAACATAATACAATATCACTGAACCAGAACACTCAACTGAACAATTTAATAAGCAACACAATTCAATTTCAATAGTTTCATCTTTATAAAATGTTAAACATTACTAAAACCCATGACCATACTGTATCACTCAGGTGCATGGGGTTACCTCTTTCTCCTCTGGGCAATACAGAGGCCCTGTAGGATGAAGAACAGCTTTCTGTGCATAGTAAAACAGCTCTGATATATTCTTCAGGTTTTTTGCTGAACACTAAAAAAAAAATAAAAAGTAAAAGTTTTAAATTTTATACTCTGAAATCAATTATGATAGCTAAAAACAATGTTTAAAGTGTTAATATAGTATATTCCTCTGGTGGAGCCCCTCCCACTCCCAGGAGTTTTCCTCAGTTTCTCTCATTACATCTATATCCCTTCAGCATAACAGAAAGAGGGAAAGCCAACGAAGAAGAAACAAAAATAAAATTTCCTTTGTAGAGAGTATCAATGCCTCCTCCATAGAGCTTAAGAGGGAAACTTTTAAATTATCAGTTTTATTTGGTTTATAGGACTTCACAAAGAATAGAAAATTTATTCCATCCCACATAATCCCCCTTCCTATGAGGCATACCTCCACACAGGTTTCTATCTCTGTATATTGGTTCATAATAGGAAGAATGGTCTCCATACTACTATATTCCACCAGATCAGATTTGTTTCCAACCAATATCAAAGGCAGCCTAAAATAAATAGGGCATTAATGCAATAAAGAAAACAAAGGTGGTAAATTTATATTTTCACTTACATCATTACTCATTCTAACTAGAAAGCTTTAATCTAATCTTACCAACATAACTTCTCTACTATACTCAGTCCAAGGTTCTGGGAATGTGAGATACATAATGAACTATTTACAACTTGATAGGATATTTGTTTGCTTCAAAATGATCCCAATGGGATAGAAAAACAAGAATGGTCATGAATTAACTGTTGAAGATGAGTGGCACTATTGACTCTCTGTTTTGTCAAAGCACAGGGTTTCTCTGTACAGCCTTGGCTGTCCTGCACTTTGCTCTGTAAACATAGCTGGCCTGGCCTCAAACTCACAGAGATCTGCCTGCTTCCACCTCCCAAGTGCTGGGATCGAAGACGTGCACCATTAGGTCTGGATATTCTCTCATTATGTGTGAATTTTTTCTTTAAGAAAACAGCCTTAGAGCCAAGCCAGTGGGGGTGCATTGCTTTTCAGAGATGTGAGCATTGTGAACTGAAAGGTAGTAAGAAAACAAAGAGCCAAGTGATCCAGTTCTAAGATGGTTTCAGGGTTTTGTTTTTTGTTTGTTTTTCAACACAGGGTTTCTTTTTGTAGCCCTGGCCATCCTTGAACTCAGATCTGCTTGCCTCTGCTTCAAAGAAGTATACCATTACTGCCCTGCTAAAATGATTTTGTGATGAAGACCATAAAATTATGAGTTTTTACTCACTATTAAAAAAAAAAAAGGTTAAAAAAAGCCTTTTTAAAAATGTACTACATTTGTGTGTATGCGTGCACACGCACCCAAATATACTATGTCCAAGGAGAGGTCAGAGGACAACTTCTTGGATTCATTTCTCTTTTTCTACCCTGATCAAACTCAGGTTGTCAGGCTTGGCAGCAAGAGCTTTTACCAACTGGGTCATCTCAAAGTCTGGAAGAGGCTTTTATTTTATTATTTTAATTTATTTATTTAGTCAGTGTTTCTCTCTCTCGTATGTCATCTCATCAGGGTTGTTGTCTTCAGCAAAAGAACCATCTCAATGGCCCATCAGGGTTGTTGTCTTCAGCAAAAGAACCATCTCAATGGCCCAGAAAAAGCATTTAAAAAAAAAAAAATACAGTGGCAGAGCTGGAGAGACGGATCAACAGTAAAGAGCACTGGCTGCTCTTCCAGGGGACCTGGGTTCAGTTCCCAGCACTCACCTGGTAACTTACAACTGTCTGTAACTCTAGGATCCAAAACCCTCACGCAGACATATATACAGGCAAAACAGCAATAAAATAAAAATAAATTTAAAAAATAAAAATATGGTGTTGTGAGGACTACAGCAATGGCTCAGTGTTTAAAAGCACTTGTTCTTGAAAAGGATCCAGTTCATTTCCAGGCATCCACCTGGCAGCTCACAACCGTCTGTAACTCCAGTTACAGGTGATCAGATACCCTCTTCTGACCTCTAGGGGCACCAGGTACACACATAGTAAACAGACATCTCAGCAAAACACATTTATTTCCTGGCAGAAAGTATATAGGAAATAAAAATTTTTAAATATAGAACACTTCATGAATTTTCGTGTCCTCCTTGCACAGGGGCCATGCTAATCTTCTCTGTATCTTTCCAATTTTAGTATATGTGCTGCCAAAGCGAGCACACATACAGAAAATTTAAAGATCTTGTTTTAGGCGAGTGAAATCTGAGAGGCCTATGGGAAACCAAAATGGGTTATCAAAGACATCAGGGCAGTGGAGACTGTTACTTTTGAGTCTGAAATGACAGCCTGGAGGGAGGGAAAACTAATCATTTTACTAGACTCTAGACTCCCAACAGTCAGTTCAACAGCCTTTACCTGCAGTGTGACTTTTATTGCTTATGGTGCCCAAGTATAGACTGCTAACAAAATTAAGAAGAATTAAAAAACACATTAGTTTATTTTTTAAAAAAGGTGTACATCAGAATGATTTTTAGAATGTTAAAAAAAATCCATGTTTAAACCCAATTCTAAAATTTGAGGCTGGGGGCTGGAGAGATGGCTCAGTGGTTAAGAGCACCGTCTGCTCTTCCAGGGGACCCGGGTTTGATTCCCAGCACCCACATGGCAGCTAACAACTGTCTGTAGTTCCAGTTCCAGGCAAACACCAAGGCAAATAAATAAATAAATAAAGTTTAAAAAAAAAATTATAAAATTTGAGGCTGAAATGGAAGGATCTATAGTTGCTTGAAAGTCTCTCAGATGACAGTGTTAGGGTATCTCTGATTTAAAAGTATGTGACACTAAATTAAAAGAGTCCTAAGTATGTAGGTATGTTCCCAAAATAAACTACAGACATGAGGCTTAGGAAAAAAGTTACTGCGAAATATATGGTTCATATAGGCATGGCAGTGCACACATGCAATGCCAGAGGCAGGAAGATTTTGAGTTTAAGACCAGTCTACACTACACAGTGAGAAACTGTATCATATGCTCTCTTCACTGGAAAGGCCTTCCTAGAAATAGCTCCAGCAAGGAGAAAGGGCCAAGAGCGTGTGGTCATTGTGGCCTTCAGGCATCACTGTCCAATATAACCTTCTATGATGATGGTGGGGTTTTTGTTTGTTTTTTTGAAGACAGTCCTTCTAAAGAAGCTTGGCTACCCTAGAACTTGCTATATAGACCAAGCTGGCCTCAAAGTCACAGAATACCTTGTTGGGATTAAAGGCATGTGCCAAGGGGTTGGAGAGATGGTTCAGCTGTTAAGAGCACTGACTGCTTTCCCAGAGGACTGGTGTTCAGTTCCCAGCACTCACATGGAAGCTCACAACTGTCTGTAACTCCAGCTCCAGGGGTACCCAAAACCCATGGCAAAACACTAATTCACATTAAAAAAAAAAAAAAAAAAAAAAGGCATGTGCTAACTCCTCCTGAAATGATGGTCTTTAGCTGCACCATTACCATAACCACCAGCCACTGAGCTTCTGAAATGTAGATGAGTATATCAGGGGAACTTAGACTTTAGTTTTATTTCATCTTAATTAACTTAAATTGACACAAATGACAAGTGGCTAACAGTACTGGACGGCTGAGAGAGTCATTCTCTTTTTTCAACTTTGTCAGTAACTCATCACAGAGTTTAAGGGACAATGAAGAAGAGTCACAGAGCCCAAGGTCCCCATGTCACAGTTTCCCTTCCATAAATAAAACAGGGGCATCAGATTTCCAGAGTATGAAGAGCAAAAATGCTGAAAAACTGAGCAAAGGGCCAGATGTATACAATTACTATCAAAAACCTGATTTTCCACATTTACAAAGAGTAAAATGGGGAATAGAGAGATGGCTCTGTGGTTAAGAGAACTGACTGCTCTTCCCGAGGACCTGGATTTTGTTTCCAGCATCCAACAGCTATAGCTCCAGTAACAGAGGATCTGATACCCTTTCTTACAACCTCTACAGCATATACACAGTGCAACAATCTTCACACATACACATAAATAAAAACAAGTAAATAAATCAATTTTTAAAAAAGTTTAAAATGTTGGGCACAGACATTTAACACCAGCATTTAGAAGGCAGACAGATCTCTGAGTTTGAGGTCAGCCTGGTCTACATAGTGAAAATCTGTCTCAAAGGGAAAAAAAGAAATTGAAGGATGGGCATGAAAACACCAGAAGCATACACCATTAATCCCAGCACTTGGCAGGTAGAGGCAGATAGAGCTCTGTGACTTCAAGCTAGCCTATATAGTGAGACTCTGCCTTTAAAAAAAAGAAAAAGAGAGAGAAAACAAATAGTAAAAATGTTTGTCCAATTAAATACTAGAAGAAAAAAATTTTCTTTGGACTTAAAACTGAAAACATTTATGCAAATGTTTTCTATTTAGAAAATTACTGAATGTGTTCTTTTGCCTTTTCCCCCATCACATTTATATCATCCAAAGAATTGCACAGAATCTCCTTGCAGGAATTCTTAAATAAAGATTCACAGGGCATATTAGAGAAGTTATATATAACCAATTAATTTGATTCTTGATATACCTACATGCATCCAGGACAGATGAGGATTTATTCCCACTATAGATGAGGAAACTAGAGTCAAATTAAGTCAGAGGCTTACAGTTTCTAGCGACCAAATCAGATCTCAGTCCAATACTCTGCGTAGTATATAATATGAGCAATCAACAACTGTTTACATCATGAGCAACCAACAATTCCACACCTCATTAAAGAAGCAACTCAGGAGAGGGCACATAATACAGGCAAAGAGCGACTCTCAAACAGACTCAAGCAGTAGCTTGTAGAAATGTAGGACTACGAAAACGTTTAATCTGTCAGTAACTGCGAATCTTGACAGTGTCAGAGCTGTTTTCTGCTCTGCTCTGCTCTGCTCTCAGATCTATTGTCTAATCACTCCTGCACCCTCACAGGTATGCAGTGCTATATGAAGGTAGGTGAACAGAGAGAAACCATAAAAAAACAATGGGAAGGGCATGAGACATGGCTTAGCAGGTAAAGGCACTTGCTGCCAACTCTGAGTTCCATGCTGGAACCAACACAATAAAAGGGAAAAATGATGGGGCTGGAGAGATGGCTCAGAGGTTAAGAGCACTGATTGCTCTTCCAGAGGACCCAGGTTCGATTCCCAGCACCCACATGGTGGCTCACAACCATCTATGATGACATCTGGTGCCCTCTTCTGTATACTGTATATATAATAAATAAATAAATCTTTTTTTTTTTTTTTTTTTTTTTTTTTTTTTTAAAAAAACTTTATTTATTTATTTGCCTTGGTGTTTGCCTGGAACTGGAACTACAGACAGTTGTTAGCTGCCATGTGGGTGCTGAGAATCGAACCCGGGTCCTCTGGAAGAGCAGAGGGTGCTCTCAACCGCTGAGCCATCTCTCCAGCCCCAAATAAATCTTTAAAAAAAAAGGGGAGGGATGACATCTATCAGCCTGACTCCCAAGACAGGGTCTCTCTGTATATTTCTGATTGTCACGGAACTTGATTTGTAAACCAGACTGGCCTCAAACTCAAGAGCTCCACCTGTCTCTGTGTCCTAAGTGCTGGGATTAAAGGTATGGATCACCACTGCCCACCTACACTTATTTTTTATTAGTTTATGTGTGAGTGTTTTGCCTGTATGTATGCATGTGATGCACACTTGTGTCTGGTGCCTGAGGAGGTGGTAAGCCTCTTGGTGGGCACTGGGAATCCAACCCAGGTCCTTTGAAACAGTGAGTGCTCTTAACCACTTTAGCCCTAAATCCTGCATATTGCACTCTGACACCTATGTGTGCATACATACATATCTATAAACACTCATAAATAAATATTTGAAAGAAAAACCAAATATGGAATGTGTTAATAACCAGTGGACCTAAGTAAAGGTTTTATAGATATGTTTATTACTGTTTCTTTTATCTTTTCTCTAAGTTTGAAATTTTCAAAAAAAGGTTTTAAAAAAATACCTGCTGTCTTTGTCTGTTCTTTCATTTATGAGAGGAATCCATCGGCTTGTTACCTAAAATGAAAATGAGTAGAAGTTAAGCCATTATGCAGACTCCAGACCTTCTTTGAAAAGCTTCACATCTTTAATCCTGTCACTCAGGAGGCAGAGACAGCGAGATTTCTGAGTTCAAAGCCAAGCTGGTCTATATAGAGTTCCAGGCCAGCTCTGACTACATAGTGAGCTTTGTTTTGTTTTGTTTTTAAATCAGGAAAAAAGAAAAGGCATACTTTCAATACAAAAAATTATGAGTGTTGTCTGTATGTGCATGCCTGGTGTTCAGAGGCCAAAAGAGGCATCAGATCCCCTAGAACTGAAAACGAGTGCCAGAAGAGCAGCCTCTGATCCATCTTACCCACTAAACTATCTCTCCTCTATTGTTTTTTAAGATTTATTTATTATATATGCAGTATACAGAAGAGGGCACCAGATGTCATCATAGATGGTTGTGAGCCACCATGTGGATTCTGGGGATTGAACTCAGGACCTCTGGAAGAACAGTCAGTGCTCTTAACCTCTGAGCCATCTCTCCAGCCCTCTTCTATTTGTTAAGAGTCCTTAAAACTCAGCTGGGCGGTGGTAATACACACCTTTAGTCCCAGCACTTTGTCGAGGCAGAAGCAAGCAAACCTCTCTGAGTTTGTAGCCAGCCTGGACTACAGAGTAAGTGAGTTTCAGGACAGCCAGGACTGCACAACAAAACCTTGTCTCAAAAAACATAAACAAGAGAACCTGCTTCAAAATAAGTAAATAGTGTCATGTTTAATTTAAATATAGAGAAAATTTAAATATACCTTATCAATAGAATGTTTGTTGTTAACAGCATAAACTATGCAGATGACATTAGCCTAGAAGAGAAATTAACAAATTAGTGGCACTTTGAAATAAAATATACACAACAGGATTTAATTATCAACTACCTAAGATTTTTCAGCCAAAGAAGGAAACTTTTTGAAGGAAAATAAACAACAGCCAAAAAAAAAAAAAAACCAAAAACAAAACAAAAAAAAAAAACCTGCCTGTAAGAGAAAAGTATCTCCCCAAAAATTAGAGCAAAAAGTAACTATGTAAATGCCAATAACAACAAAGAGATGAGAAATTCCTGGTAAACTTGAGCATAGCAGCACATACCAATACAGCACTCAAGAAGAGGAGGCAGGGAGACAAGCCTCAGCCACACTGGGAACTCAAGGACAGTCTGAGCTACAAGAAACTGTCTCAATCTCCAACTGCCCCTCAGAAAAAAGGATATTCTTGATAAAAGAACTAAAAAGATAAACTCATAGGATTATCACTGTTCATGTACACTTGTATACACACACACACACACACACACACACACACACACACACACACACAAATAACTGTACCCATACCTGTGATATTTCTTGATGAAGTTGTTCATCACTCTGTTCTGTTTCTGTAAGTAATAAAATTTTGTATTTTCAAAACTTGCATAACTAATAGTCAAGCAAAAAAAAAATCTATGTAACATCCATATAACAAAATCGACCTAGATAATTCTGCAGTTAAGAGCACTTGTACTGGTCTTTCAGACATCCATGGTTTAGTTCCCAGCACATACATAGCAGCTCGCAACTATTTATGACTCCAGATTCAGGAGATCCTACATCCTCTTCTGGACTCCATGGGCACTAGGCATAAATGTGTTATATTTACATACCTACAGACACAGGTACATATGATGTGGGATGTCTTTTTGTATGCTGTGAATGTACTTTATTGCCATTTGTTAATAAAGAGGCTGTTTTGGCCTATAGCAAGGCACCTTGGAGGCAGGTGGGAAATTCGAGCAAAGATAAAGAAGAAGGATGTGAAAGTACCAGTAACCCACTAGCCACATGGCAAGACATGGATTGAGATAAATTTTAAGAGCTAGTTGGTAATGAGCCTGAACCGTAAGTCTAATAGCTTGTAATTAATATAAGCCCTTGTATGATTATTTGGAATTAAGTAGCTACAAGTGGATCCAGACCTCGTGGCTAGGCTGGGCTAGAAACTTCAGGCTACATACATACTCATAAAAATCAGTAAGTATTCAAAATAATATAGTGTAGAGCCAGACAAGGTACCAAAATAAGAGTGATCCAGAAGAAGAAAAAGCTAAACCAAGATAAGGAAGCTGGTTAGCAAGGAAGCAATGTTCAAGAAGACAATTCTAGCACAGAACAGAGGCACTGTATCAAAGATGTAGGCCAGTATCAAATCCAGAGTTGAAAAAGGATCAGGCAACTGGGCAGAGGTGATAAATGTCTTTAATCTCAGCACTTGGGAGGCAGAGGCAGGCAGACCTCTTGAGTTTGAGGCTAGCCTGGTCTTTAGAGTGAGTACCAGGACAGCCAGAACTACACAGAAAATCCCTGTGATCTTAAATGCTAAACTTCTGAACATTTTTAAAAGCTCAGTGAGGGTCTCTTTTCAGGGCTATTAAGTTAACTTCAGAGCCTCACCCACAAGAGATCACCTATTACCTGAGTAATCAACAATGTGTGTTGGAACTCTTTCAGGGGTGACATCAGCGGGAATGGTGATTTCTTCTGCCCGAGGAGGAACCTTTATTTGAAAACAAATATATAAAAAAAAATTAATGTGGAGAAATTACCCATCAAACTTACTAATAGACCATGTAGACTTATCTATATCAGGCCATTCCTCAAAAACTATTCTTGTTATTAACTAAACTTATTCACTGCATTTTAAAATGCTTTCATTGGAGTGCTTTACCATATAAAACTACAACAAAAACAATTTTTAAAAAATGTATTTTTATTTACACTGGTGCTTTGCTTGCATGTATGTCTGTGTGACAGGGTCAGATCTTGGAGTTTCAGACAGTTGTGAGCTGGCATGTGGGTGCTGGGAATTGAACCAGGGTCCTCTCCTCTGGTAGAGCAATCAGTGCTCTTAACCACTGAGCCCTGTGATCAGATTTTTGATCCCTAAAACACACATGGAGGAAGAGAGAACCAACTCCCACAAGTTGTCCTTTCATCTCCAAATGTGCACTGTGGTACATACGCACAGAGTGATAACAAATAAAAATGTAATAACAACAATAAAATTAATAGCAAAGAAAAAAATAAGTTTCCAGCAGAGATATAGCACAATGGTAGAGCGTTTACCTAGTAAATGTCCAGCCCTAGGTTAAAGAGAAAATACCTCTACCTTTGTAGTCCGAGGTCATAATAAGGATATCACATGTTTTTCACAAACTTAAAGCAATACTTAACATGGTATTCAAATATTAAATGTTTTATAAAATATATAGGTCTCATTCTATTTTGTTGAGAATTTAAAACACTTCACAAATAAGGAGCTATGTTAACCCAAAGCCATCTTGATGAGTTTAACTCAGTGGTGGTGAACTTGTCTAATGCATGCAGCTTAGGGCTTAATACCCAGCCTTGCAAAATCCACAAAAACACAAAACAAGATGACAGCCCTCAAGGTAACCAATAAATATTAATTTTTTCTAGGCTAGATAACTGGTTGGCTCCATTAGTCTTGTGTTTGATAATTCCACATTTCAGAAAGATGTATATTTTTAATGAAACTGTGAAGTATGTGGCCCATTTCTTTATTTTTAATTAATTTATTCCTCATGTGGATGGGTTTTGCTTGCATATGTATCATGAACTACATGCATTGGGAGGCCAAAAAACGGCACAGGATCCCCTAGAACTGGAGTTACAGACAATTGTGACCTACCCTCTGGGTGTTGGGACTCAAGCCCAAGTCCTGTGGAAGAGCAGTCAGTACTTAACTGAACCCTCTTTCCATCCCCTACTGCATGATTTTTAATTATGGGAGAAAAAACCCATATCCACACTCAAGAGCAATACCCTTAAAAAACACTAATTTCAGTTAAACATTTAAAATCTATTTCTTGAGACAGGGCCTCACTATGCAGTCCTAGCAGAATTGGAACTCACTGTGATTATTTGAATTTATTTATCTGTGTGCATGGCTATCATAGCACACAAATGGAGTTAAGGGTGGAGTTAGCTTTGTATTTTTACCATGTAGGTCAGTCTTAGCAGTAGGTGCCTTTTCTCACTCAGCTATCTTGCTAGCTCCTTAGTTAAACTTCTGCAGAGAGCTTTATATATTATAACATAAATGATTCTAAATTAATGTTAATAATTCCACAATATACTCCATTTTTCAAATTAGGAAATGACTATTTGTTTTTCTTTAGTGCTAATGGAACAAAGAAAATGAGAAGTCATTAATACTGAAAACAGTACCAAGGAGAGACATAGCTCAGCAGTAAAGGTCTTGCTTGGTATGCACAAGACCCTGTATTCAATCCCAGCCACACAAGAATCCACAAAACAAAGACCCTGCCATATGGCACATAAATTCCTAGCTCAGCAATAAAACTTTAAGTTTATATTTTGCTAAACAAGAGTAAAGAAGGGGTGCTGGAGAGATGGCTCAGAAGAGCACTGGCTATTCTTTCTGAGGTCCTGAATTCAATTCCCAGCATCCACATGGTGGCTCACAACCATCTGTAATGAGATCGGCTACCCTCTTCTGGCCTGCAGACATACATGCAGACAGAACACAATATATATTAAAAAAAAAAAAAAAAGGTAAAGCAAACTCTAACATTAATTTTACTTTTACTTGTGTGTGTGTATGTGTGTATGCACATGCACTTACATGCCACCTGGTGGGCAAGAGGGTGGGTACTTAAGAGTGTTGATGTCCAGGAGCTAAAGTTACAGCTATGACTTGTGGTGATACATATTTAATAAGATTAATCTGGAATATCAGAGTTAACCAGAGAACCAAGCCAGGTCTGGGAAGGGACCCGTACCTTTAATCCTAGCTTTGGAAATGTGGAAATAGAAAGTTAAAGCGATGGGTGGAACAAGAGAAGAGGGTTCTTCAGCTTTCCCAGAGACTTTCCTTCCTTTTCCACTGAGGACTAGAGGCACTCTTCCTGGGGACAGGCCTGAGGAGTTGGCTGGGTGGCTTGGTTTGTTTCTGATATTCCAGCTCTTTCTCAGTATCTGGCTCTGGGTTTTCATTATATGCTAACTAGAGCTTGTGTGATAATGACTCACCTTACATGGGTGCTAGGAATTGAATGCAGGTCCTCTGGAAAAACAGCAAGTGCTCTTAAGGACTGAGCTGTCTCTCTAGCCTCAAACTCTAACATTACTAATACTTTGGAAGAAACAAAAGATAAGTCAGACCTCTAATCTTGGTATTTGGGAGCCAGAGGTAGCAGGATCAGAAAAAGTTCAAAACCAGCCTTGAGTACATAGTAAGTTTGAGGCCAACCTCAACTGTGCCTCAAAAAATTAACAAAATAACAGTAACAACAAAATCCAAAATTTTGTTATGCTGTTGAACTAAGCTGTCTTCTTAAACAATACTCTAACTTTACAGCGTGTCCTCACACTTGGGTTTCAAAAATGTAAATAAGAGTAGCGCCATATGTTAATACATAATTTCACAGCACTAGGGAAGTAGAGGCAGGAAGATAAGGAGTTCAAAGTCATCCTGAACTACACAGTAAGTTTGAGGCTAGCCTGAGGTACATGACATCGTGTCTCAAAATACCAACAATAGATACATTATACATACATGTATATTATTAATAATACCACCTTGTTTCTGGTGGTACTTCACTATTATTTACTACTATCATACACAAATCTTTGGATCTGTAGGCAAAACAGAATGAACTCATTTCTAACTTGTAAAATGAAACAGGTAGATAATATATTAGTTGTATCAATTTCTAGTAGCTCTGACAAAACGTCACACAGACTGACAGCACCGGGCAGACGGCAAGTGGTACCCAGTCTGTAAATTCAGTAAATTCATACAACACTCAGCATCTCTTTCATGGTTGGGATCTAGAAAATACTTTACTTCTAAGAACAAGTTACACAGGTGATACTTTTTGCCACCATTTTAAAAATGAGATAACTAAGACAAAAAGATGACAAATGGGGCTAGAAAGATGGCTCAGCAGTTAAGAGCACTGACTGTTCTTCTGGAGGACCTGAGTTTAATTCCCAGCATCCACATGGCAGCTAACAACTGTCTGTAATTCCAAGATCTGACACCCTTACATAGTTATACATGCAGGCAAAACACCAATTCACATAAAATAAAAATAAATGTTTTTTAAAAAAGATGACAAATGACAGCTGTTGGCTGGTGCGATAGCTCAATGACATGCCAAGAAGACAAGTCAATGTAAAGTCAATCCTTAGGACAGAACTGACTCACACTAGTTGTCTTTGGATAGCCAAGCTGTGCTGTGGCACACATGTATGTGTGCAAACACATACACATACAGTGTAAAAAAATTAAATTTTAATGAAGTAAAAGACACAAAATGAGAACTTAGGCTCTTAAAGTGATGTTGTCTATTCATTAATCTGAGCTTTTTACAAGTCCTGACTGTTGGGGGCTGGAGAGATGGCTCAGCCATTAACAGCACTGGCTGCTCTTTCAGAGGACCTGGGTTCAATTCCCAGCACCCACATGGCAGCTCACAACTGTCTATAACTTCACTTCCAGGGGATCTGATACCTTCACACCAGTGCACATAAATTAAAAAAAAAAAAAAGGCCTGACTGTTGAAGAAACACATGAAGGTGGGATTGACATATCACTTTATTTTTCACAAATTAAAAACAAAAACAAAACACTAAGAAATTAAATGTTTACCTCTTCTGGAAATTCTTCACTAACCAGAGACATAATCAGCGATGTCTTCCCAACTCTAGCTGTTAAAAGAAGAAAAATCATTACTTTAATAAATTATTTTAGTTCTACAGGAGCTCAAATCCAGTAACCACATAACCACACAGGGAGTTTATTAGCTGTCTGGGGAAAAGGCAATCATAAGCCCATTTCACAGCATTACAAAAGCTTCTTGCAGCTCAAGAATATCAGTGCTTATCTGTAATTCTAGCTACTTGGGGAGGCTGAGGAAATAGGATGTCAGGTTTAAAGAAGGAACAGAACACAACACAGTAACAAAAACCTTCCTGTGTTACCTACTGAAAGTTGTGTAAAAAACAGTCTCAGAATACAAACTGCTTAATGCTCCCAAAAATGAACATTTAGATAATTTCTAAATTTTTACCTTTATGAAAAATATTGTAATTCATATTTTACAGCATAAATTCCTTGAAGCAGAATTCAAGTTAACACATGGGCTGTTTTGTATTTAACTGACATTGTTAGTTATGTTTACAAGAGAATACATCAGTTTACATTCTCACCAACAAAAGGATATCAGAGTGCCTATATTCTTACATATGTGCATTCCTTCCTTTTTTGTTCTGTATTTTAAGGTAACAAGGGAAAAAAATTTTTTTTTTTGCTGATCTTTTTAATAAAGGGAAGTTAAAATCTCAAGTCTTTACTTCTCTACTATAGTAACTTTTCTGATTATATAATCACTACAGTCAAACCTAAGAGCTTACCAACCAAGCCTGTCCCAAGTTCCTGAAGAAAAAGACACTGTCTCTTAGTCTCTGCCACAGCAGCAAAGGACAATTTCAAAAAGGAGTCCAAATATGAAAGATGGTAATTTTTAAGAGTTAAGAACAACCTCAGTCCCTTCCTAAATGACTAAAGGAAAGAGTGTTCGGAAAGTACAAGTCAGATCCTGGAAAATGATCAACAGCTAGGAACAACCAACCAGAAAGAGTGTACTGGCCCAAACAGCATAGAGAGTTGATAGAAGCTGAGAGACAAATAACATGATTTAACAGGCAGCATCTAGCTCTATTTTCTACAGACTATTTTAAGAATATTTTTATTACTTTGTGTGTATGTGTGTGTGGCTACCCAGAGTTCAGAAGATAGTACAGGATCCCCTGAAGTTGGAATTACAGGTGGTTGTGAGCTGCCCCAAGTGTGTGCTGGGAAATAACTCTGGGTCCTCTGGAAGAACAACCAGCACTCCTAAGTACTGAGTCAGCTCTCTAGCCCCTCTGGAGAAGACTTTTTGATTCTCTTGTGTCAAAAAAAGTTTGAGCCTTTTCATGTGGCTCACAACAAATTATTTCTGTTTGGATCAGAGCCAACATTACAAAACTTCTAGAATCTTAACTAACACTACTAGCTTATACAGTTTTTGACAAGAAACATGTGACCAGAGATAGTGATTTCCTTGAGAGTGGCTTGTCTCCTGATGGTCAAGCCAGTGCTCTCTTCTGCTGCACTTCTAAAGACTATAGAAAGGGAATAGTAATCTAGCATCAGCATGCAGACTCTAAAGCAAGTGAGTTAAATATTCACTGGTTCAGTGATGACTAATTAAGAGTAACACCCACTCAATTTTTACTTTTTCTTTCTTTTTGTTTGTTTGGTTGTTTGGGTTGCTTTTTTTGGGGGGGGGAGGGTGTCTGGTTTTACATATGTGTTTTGAAACAAAGTTTCTCTATGTAGCCCAGGTTGCCAGGGAACCTACCATAGAGACCAGGCTTGCCTCCCGTCTCTCCCTTTCTAATCTGTATGTCACCACACCAAGCCTTTTGGTTTTTGGTTTTTTGAGATAGGGTTTCTTTCTGTAATAGCACTGGCTGTCCTGGAACTCACTCTGTAGCCCAGACCAGGCTGGATCTCAGAGGTCCACTTGCCTCTGCCCTACAAGGGCTGGGACTAAAAGCATATGCCACCTGGCTTTTTGTTTTGTTTACCTTTTCAGATTTAATTTGAGAAAAATGCAGACTGATAGAAAATATATTTCCTACAAAGGTTTATGTCTATTTTTTTTTCAAAATTTATTTATTTGTGTGTCTGTGTATGGGTACTCCTGAGCTGAGGCCTAGGAATGGCGATCGGAGGATAATTTGTGAGAGTTGATTCTCTACTTGTACTTCTACCATGTGTGTCCCAGAAATGAAACTTAGGTCTTCAGGGCTGGTAGCAGACACCTTTACTCACTGAATCATTTCACAGGCTCTGCCCCGTCTTCTTCTTCTTCGAGGCAGGGCCTTACTGTATAGTCTAGGAACTAAATGTGTAAACTAAGCAGGTTTCAAACTCACAGCATTCTGCCTGCCTCAGCCTTTCAAATGCTTAAACTACAGGCATAATGCACCATGCCAAGTCTATATTATCCTTAATCCAAATTCCCCATGTAACGTATAACATTATTAAAGTATTTGTGTGTGCATTATCCTTTATCTGTCTCACTCTTACTCTAGCAGTATCTGTATCTACTACATCATATAAGCTCACCAACTAATGAATAGCTAGAAACAGACAGACACACTGACACAGAACTATTTGAGGATAATTGTATCTTGGGGGGGGGTGTATGAGTGCTCTACCTACATGTATACCTGCATGCCAGAAGAGGGCATCAGATCCCATTATAGATGGTTATGAACCACCCATCATGAGGTTGCTGGGAATTCAACTTAGAACCTCTGGAAGAGAAGCCAGTGCTTTTAACCCCTGAGCCATCTTTCCAGCCCCAATAATTGAACCATAGTGTGTTCTTCCTAAAGGTAAGTTTATTCTCCTATGTAGACAAAGTACAATGTAGGAGATAGAAAATAAACTACAAATATAGTACTATTATCCAATCTATTGGCTTTATTCACAACTATTCTTTATAGAAAATGAAAAAAAAAATGGCGGGGCTGAAGAGATGGCTCAGAGGTTAAGAGCACTGATTGTTTGTTCTTCCAGAGGTCCTGAGTTCGATTCCCCAGCAAAACCACATGGTGGTTCACAACCATCTATGAGATCCCTCTTCTGTACACTGTATACATAATAAATAAGTAAAAAAAAAAAAAAAAGAAAAAAAGAAAAAAAAATGGCTGTCATGTCTCTTTTAAACTTGAACCATTGTTTTGAGTCAGAGTTTCACATAGCCTAGACTGTCCTTGAACTCACAATGTGCATGTAACTGAGAGTGAACTTGAATTTCTTTCTTTCTTTTTGGGATAGGGTCTTCTTACTATGTAGCTCTGGCTCTCTTGGAACTCACTATGCAGATCAGGTTGACCTTGGGCGCAGACAACACTCTGATTCTGACTCCTAATTCTTGAGATTAAAGGTGTGTGTCACCATGCCTGGCCTTCCAATTTTCTAAAACAAAAGTTATGCTATTAAAAACTGCCAAAAAAGTATTAGTTTATTTTCCTGTTAAAAACTGTCAAGTTCTAGATTTATAGGTATCAACTGAAATTAATCTTAAATATTGACAAGAGAGATAACTTATGTCTTCAACAAATATATGTTCTTGTGCCTATGGGATTTGTGTGTGTTGAGATCAAACACTGGGCCTCTCCAATGCTAGGTTCACAAAACCCTGCACAAAGTCACTGTGTGCCCTCCTTTTACAAAAATTACATCCAAACAGGCTTTAGAGTAATCATCAATAAAGTCAACACTTTTTACACAGCAGAATAAACTGTCATCCCTGATACAGCTTATTTTGCATTGATTAAAATTGTGTTAAAGTTTGTGATCAGAAGAAATCCACTACATTGCCCAAGTGAGTCTAGAACTCGTGGGCAGTCCTCTCGGCAGACCTCCCACCTCCTGAGTGCTAGAACCCTGGCACTCACCCTGCTGGACCTATCCTGAGGCTTCTCTCTGTCTCTGCTTGCCCTTTTGTCTAATCCTGATACTTTCATTTAGACGTTTCCCAGTCCCCATTCTTCCACCTTCAATAACCTATCAATAAATGTCAATTCCAATCAGGGGGGCACACATTTAATCTCAGGACACAGAAGGCAGAGGCAATGCAGAACTCTGTGAGTTCAAGGCCAGCCTAGTCTACAGAGTAAGTTCCAGGACAGCCAGGGATACACAGAGAAACCCTGCCTTGAAAATCCAAAAAAAAAAAAAAAAAGAAAGTCAATTCTATTTTCTTTTCTTTTCTTTCTTTTTTAAACTTTTTATTTATTTATTTATTTATTTATTTATTTATTTATTTATTTGTTTGCCTTGGTGTTTGCCTGGAACTGGAACTACAGACAGTTGTTAGCTGCCATGTGGGTGCTGGGAATTGAACCTGGGTCCTCTGGAAGAGCAGCTGGTGCTCTTAACCGCTGAGCCATCTCTCCAGCCCCTCTTTCTTTTTTTTTAAATATGGAAAGCTTCACAATTTTGCGTGTCATCCTTGTGCAGGAGCCATGCTAATCTTCTCTGTATTGTTCCAATTTTAGTATATGTGCTGCCGAAGAGAGCACTCATTTTCTTATTCATTTTCTAACTCAGTTTTTTTGACTCTGAACTACTTACCACATCACTCTAAAATCATTGTAATGAAAAGTGACATGCAGCCTCATCTAACTGCAGCTCACCCACCTACTTAATGCTGTGTCCCACTGTTGACCACTTAGACAATTTGGACACATAATGTTGCACACAGGCATAAGCACTAACTAGCCACAATGAGTCTTGGCTCCCTCCTCACAGAGTTTTTCTCATCCAAAAACCATTCCCTGTCTCCTGTGTACTCTTACATCCCATCATCTCTTCAGGCTTTAGTTTTCCCTGAGCCTAGAGACCCCATAGAGCTACCACAGCTCTCGTTGCCTCCACTAAACTACTTCAGTGCCACAGTCTCATTAAGTCACTATGAATATACCTGATACACTAACCATGGGTCTACATAGCCATATAGCCAGATACCTGTAAACAAGGCTAGTAAATAAAATATTCTAATTTTAAACGAATGGAGAATCTCAGGCATTATCTGACTGGACATCTCCATGCCTGGGCACAGTAGCACTGCCAGGGTAACAATTTCTATCTACCAATACTTCTAAAACACCTGCTCAAAGCTTTTATTTTTTAAAGGTTTATTTATTTTTATGTGTATTTATCTGAACATATGTCATGCAAGACGTGCTGGCATGTGGAGGATCCTCTGCAACTGCAGCTACAGGTGGCTGCCAGCTGCCACATGGGCGCTAGAAATGGAGTTCAAGTCTACATACAAATTTAGTCTTCATACTACATGGAGATAATCTGGAATATGCATTAAATAAGACAACCAAACTGTCATAAAAGGGAACCAAGCACTAAGTTCAACCCCTCTACTTAAAACCAGAGGGGAAAGGGGAAGCAGAAAGGAAAGGAGAAAAGAAGGAGACCTGCTTCTCAAGTCTGTAAACAAGATGTCGGAAACTCATCTGTGGTTGGTGTATAAAGTCTGTGGGAAATCAATGGCTTCACATGTACAATACTCTTGGAGGGAGGGGAGGGAGGAAGGAAGGAAGGGTCATTAAAAACAAAACAAAAACAAAAACAAAAAAACTTTATTCCCAACAGAGACAGACTCAAACACCGAACTCTTATATTTTTGGTTGTGAGCCTAGC
This sequence comes from Sigmodon hispidus, assembly GCA_004025045.1. Classification (NCBI taxonomy): domain Eukaryota; kingdom Metazoa; phylum Chordata; class Mammalia; order Rodentia; family Cricetidae; genus Sigmodon; species Sigmodon hispidus. The sequence continues at coordinate 54,478 of PVIH01006520.1, read as the reverse complement.
CTTTAACGGCTGAGCCATCTCTCCAGCCCTAGACTCAAAAACCAAAATAAACTGGGTGGTGAAGGGGGTGAGGGAGTGGGCTCCTGAGGAATCCTAGACTTTGATGAAAATGGGATATTTCTCACCAGCTACTATGCATTTCTAGAAGACAGCTAGAAACTCCAGAGCAGAGGTTATTTGCTGTTTACGACAGCATCCCTAGCACCAAACAAATCAAATGGCAAACTCACTAGAGCCATCTTCTTCCTAGCCTTGGCTGCCTTCTTTTCCCCCAGACCCACTGGTCTCCTATGAGGTTCAAACAGGAGAGAACACCACGATGAGGAAATTCAGATTTCTTCACTCACTGTTCAGCTCATTAGTCCAAGGGCAGTTCTGGCTGCCTGGACAGTAGCAGGCCCCGATCTACAGATCCGTAAGCAGACATATTCAATACAGGAGGCTCTGAGGCGGCAAAGGAGGGCAAAGGAGACACTGGCAGGAGTAAGGAGAACAGCTAAACAATGTCACTGATGCTTGAGGACACAGACACACAAGACAGCAGGCCCAACGAGTGTGGCTAACGCAGTTACAGTCATTTCTATCAGTTACCACTCCTCAGAGTGTGATTTTATTTATTTGTTCATATCCTACTTCATCTAGAAAACACCCTCAGGCAATTTAGCTCACTACATTACAAAAATTCTATCTAGAACTTGACATAACGGCACATTTTTAATCCCAGTGCTTGAGAGGCAGAGGCAGAAAGATCTCTTGGAGTCCAAGACCAACCTAGTCTACATAGGGAGTTCCAGGTCAACCAGAGATCTATAGTAAGATCCTATCTCAAAAGTAATTTTTTTCTTTCAACTGCTCCAGAAACATTTTCATGAGAAAAAGAAATCCTTAATTCTTCTTTAAACACACTAGTTAAAATTTAATAATTATTGTTAACTTATCAGCATTTTAAATTCAATTTACTGTTTTTCTTGATAAATACAAAATAAAGAAAAAAATTTATATTTACTGTAAAATTATATTACAAATATTTATAAGAAAATCTATGACAATGTATTAAAAATAAAATGTTATAACCAATCTATAAACAGCAATGTAGGTTTACTTAAATATTTAACATATTATTATGAATAAAAATTATCTTTTGTTAGTCAACTATCTAATGTCCTCTATTCTACTTTGCCTGAGAAATAGTTAAGCGATTTATAAAATGTCTTTTGGCCGCGTCAGTCATCATCTTTCAGTAACTCAACAAAATGACGAACACCAAGGGAAAGAGGCGTGGCACTTGCTATATGTTCTCCAGGCCTTTTAGGAAACATGGAGTTGTTCCTTGGGGCACTTACATGCGAATCTATAAGAAGGGTGATATTGTAGACATCAAGGGAATGGGCACTGTTCAAAAAGGAATGCCTCATAAGTGTTATCATAGCAAAACTGAAAGAGTCTACAATGTCACCCAGCATGCTGTGAGTATCATAGTAAACAAGCAAGTTAAGGGCAAGATTCTCGCCAAGAGAATCAATGTGCGGATAGAGCACATCAAACACTCTAAGAGCAGGGACAGCTTCCTGAAGTGGGTGAAGGAGAATGACCAGAAGAAAAAGGAAGCCAAGGAGAAGGGCACCTGGGTTCAGCTGAAGTGTAAGCCTGCCCCACCCAGAGAAGCTCACTTTGTGAGGACTAACAGGAAGGAGCCTGAGCTGCTGGAGCCCATTCCATAGGAATTCATGGCCTAGTGTACAAAAGAAATAAAGACCCAGACTGTACAGTTGAAGAGTGGTGTCTCCCTGACTGAAAGAAAATGTTGGAGCAGATTTTGTTAGTTTATTGTGTTTTTCCTATTAAAATTTTAGTAAAATTTTTCTGCTAAATTAAAAAAAAAATGCAAGGTCATAATTATTTTTTTATTTTTTAAAATTTTTTAATTAATTACTTTTTTTAAAAGAAGGTTGCTTTCCCCTCCATGTATCCCTCTGCTCCCTCTCCCTTCCCTAATAATTATTCGTAGAGACAGATCCCTCTGGTCCAGTTCATTACCACATACCACCTGTCTTGAGACTCCATGCTTCTAAACAGGCCATTCTTGGAAAAATATAACACAGACCAAATTATCTAGGTTTATCTAGGCCTGACATTTCTTTCTTTTACCAGGTCTTTTGAATGTCTAGTTCCAAAAGACAGAAAATTCCTAATATTTTTGAAGAAAAAATCCACATTCTGCCATTCCAATTATGACCGTTCCAGTCATACTGACAACTTTTCTTACTAACAAACACTCTTTTCTTCAAATGGCAAGAGAAATGGTTCATATTGTTTCTTTATTAAGAAGATTCAGTTCATCAGATGTGGTGGCGCACACCTTTCATCCTAGCACTCAGGAGCCAGAGGCAGGTGGATCTCTGTGAGTTTGAGGCCAACTTGATTTACAGAGTGAGTTGCAGGCCAGTCAGGGCTACACAGAGAAATTCTGCCTTAATACCCCCGCAACAGCGGTTAAGAACACTGTTCTTCCAGAGAACCTGATTTCGATTCCCAGCATCCACATGGCAGCTCACAACTGTCTGTAATTCCAAGATCTGACACCCTTATACAGTTATACATGCAGGCAAAACACCAATTCACATAAAATAAAAATAAATATTAAAAAAAAGCCTAAAAAAGCATTGATTCTTCCTAAACAACTGTAATTAAGATAAAGTAGGGAAGAGGGTAAATATGTAGTTATACTCATTAACTAATAACTTTTAGCATTAGAAAAAATAATACTGGGGGGCTGGAGAGATGGCTTAGAGGTTGGGAGCACTGACTGTTCTTCCAGAGGTCCTGAGTTCAATTCCCAGCAACCACATGGTGGCTCACAATCATCTAAGATGACATCTGGTACCCTCTTCTGTATACTGTATATATAATAAATAGATCTTAAATAATAAATAAATAATAAGAAGAAAGATTTATTTATTATGTATACAGTGGGCCCATTCCCTCCAGAGGAACACCTAACCCAGTCTTGATGTTGGGATGAGGAAAGCAAATTTGCCTGGAGTGGATGCTGAACTAAGCCACCTTGGGACCTTAGGACCTTCTGCCCTTGCTGGGGAGGAGATAAGGAAATGGGGAGAAGAGAGAGTGACTGGGAGGAACAAGGAGAAGGGAGTTTGAACAAAGGGATACATGGATAAAAAAAAATGAGACTTTATTCATAATAAATAAAAAAGGCACAAATAAACTTTAAAATGCTAATTATTATTATTGTGTTTTGAATAAATAATCTTGAATAAAGTTTTTACTCATCAAAAAAATAATAATACCAGCAAGGATCTTCCCCATAATGGGACCCTAAAGCAGAAGAATGGCCATGGGTGTGAGGCCAGCCTGGCCTCCATAGTGAGTTCCAAACAAACCTGGGCTACAAAGTGATACTTTCTCTCAAAAGGAGGAAGAAAGGGAATAACTATGTTGTTCCTAAGGAGCAATTAAAGGTATGATATTTTAGCCAAATATGATGGTGCAGCTGCACACCTTTAGTTTTCTGTGAGGCAGAAACAGGTGGATCTCTGTGAGCTCGAGGCCAGCCTAGTTTACAGAGTGTGTTGGTTCCAAAATAGCCAAGGCTACACAGAGAAACTTTGTCTTAAAAAGGGAGGAGGAAGAAAAGAAAGAAGAAAGAAAGAGGAGAGAAGAGAGAGGAAGGAAGAAAAAGAGAGAAAGAAGGAAGGAAAGAAAGAAGGAAGGAAGGAAGGAAATTTTGTTTAGTTACCCTGGATTTTATGTTGAAGACATACATGCTCTATGTCCCATACCTACCACCATCCTCTCTTGGTTTTTGTTTTGGTTTCACCGCAGCCAGCCTGGACTATAGTGATCATCTTGTCTTAGCCTTCCGAATTCTAAGACTACATGTGTTAACCACCATGCTCCCACTATATTTTTATTTTATTTTTTTCTTAAATACCTTATATTTTGAAACAAAGTTTCTCACAGAACCTGGCAGTAGTCACTGGTCCACTGAACTGGCTGGCTCCTGAGCCTGTGGGATCTTACCGTTTCCACTCTGCTGCTATGGAATAACAGACACATCTGACCACACTCGGCTTTTTTTTTTTTTTTTTTCTCCCTTCTAGTCTCTCCAGATAGCCCTGGCAGTATTGGAACTCACTATGTAGTTCAGTCCAGTCTTAAGCTCACAGTCACCTGCCCCTACCATCCAGGGGCACCACCAACCCAGCCCAGCTTTCTTTTTCTTTTTAAGAATTTATCTATGGGGGCTGGAGAGATGGCTCAGGGGTTAGGAGCACTGGCTGTTCTCCCAGAGGACGTGTGTTCAATTCCTAGCACCCACATGGCAGCTCACAACTGTCTGTAACTCTTGTTCCAGAGATCTGACACCTTCATATCAATGCACATAAATAAAGCTAAATAAATTAAAAAAAAAAAAAAAAAAGAATTTATCTATGGTGGCACATGCCTTTAATCCCAGCACTTGGAAGGCAGAGGCAAGCAAATCTCTGTAAGTTCAAGGCCAGCCTGGTGTACAAAGTGAGTTCCATGACAGCCAGTGCTGTTACACAAAGGAAACCTGCCTCAAAAAAACAAATAGACAAACAAATAAATGATGAAAAGAAAAATTTATTTATGTGTGTCTAGGTATTTTGCCTATGTGTATGTCTGTGTACATGTATACGGTGCCTGTGGAGGTCAGAGAAGACTAGCAGATTCCCTAGCTGGAGTTACAGACAGCTGGAGTTACAGACGGTTTGTGCCGCTTTGTCAGGTCTGGGACCCAAACCCAGATCCTCTGAAAGAGCAGCCAGTGCTTGTGGTGTCATGTATTTAATAAAACCTGGAATATCAAGAGATCAACACACAGTCAAAGTAGGCAGAGACCACTCTGGATCTCCAGGGGTCCTAAGGATAACAAGAACAGTGGAAACTCAATCTTCCCCCCCTCCCCCCACTGGGATCCAGAGGATCTCTGTGACTACAAGGCCAAACAGCAGCTTCAACGGCACACACCTTTACTCCAAGGTGGGGTAGGGGAGGTGACCTACACCTTTAATCCCATAACTCCAGAGACAGAGATCTTCTGTGCTTCTGTGAGTTCAAGGCTGACTACCAAAACAGAGTAGCTCACACCTTTAATTTTAACCTGGAGAGAATACAGCTGGGAGAAGAGGGCATTTACTTAGGAAGACAGCAGGCATTAGAACCAGGAGTGAGGCTGAGGAAGCTGGAAGACAGCTGTGTGAGATTTGACTGTGGTGTTTCTCTCTCTCTGATATTTCAGCCTTTCCTCGATATCTGGCTCTGAGTCTTTTCTAATACAAACAGAATTCGTGCTACAAGTGCTGTTAACCAATGAGCCCTCTCTCTAGCCCCATGCCCAGCTTTTTTAAGTGGGTGCTAGGGACCCAAGTTCAGGCAGTTATGATTCAGTGACAAGCACTTTACCAACTGAGCCATCTCTTTAACCTTTAAGGGTAGATTTTGTTTCACAAATGTGAATGACATAGAATCTTCCTATAAAGAGACTATATTCTTCATGAACAGAATACCTTGTGTAAACATCCTGTAATGCATTCTGTATTGGTAAGCTATCAAGTCTTGTTTGAGCTCATTGAGAACCTAGTTCTGGAAGCAGGGTTGCATCCCACCCCCATTTCAGACCCTGGCATATTTGTGTCACAGTGTCTACCATGGCCGCTGCCTTCTTCTTCTTCTTCTTCTTTTTTTTTTTTTTTTTAAGATGGAAGGGAACAGCAAAACAGTCCAAGAGTAAAATTGTGCCCTCCAGAATAGCTAAAAGGTGAACCATTTCCAACAGAGGTTATTATCAATTATCCCATGATATAAACAAGCTTGTCGTAGGACACAGAAGGTCAATAAGGAACTACAGCTAGCTGCCTTAAAGGGCCTTCCCCAGTCAATTTCTTCTAAATACTGTAAGCCCTTGTATTGGCAACTTTATCTTTCTGCTGTTATTTGTTATTTACTTGGAAGCCTCAACCCAGGGGACATTCTGTGCTGCCTGGGATTCCCTCTGTCTTCAATTCTAACTGTCTAGGGCTTCCACAGTCAGATTTTTTTTTTTAATTCTTAGATTTATCTATCTACTTTATTTTATGTGTAGAGGTATCTTGTTTACAGGTATTTCTGTGTACCGTGTGTGCTTGGTGTCCATGAAGGTCAAAAAAGGCAATGGATCCTCTGGAACTGGAGCTGGTTATGAGCCACCATGTCCGTGCCATGAATGGAACCTAGCTTCCACTGGAAGAGCAATTGCTCTTAACCATTCAGCTATCTCTTCAGCAGCCTAGTCAATTTCTACTGGATATTTTGAACAACCAATGTGTTGATGTTTTACTATCACCTATCAATTTATCTGTCACTTACTATTTATTCCTTTACTTTTTGGCTTGCTACACTCACAACCCAATGTATGGCAATTGTAGATCATTCTCTAGAATGTACAGAATATATCATTAGCCACAGGGTGCCCTTCTAGGATCAGTGGCTCTCAACATGTCAACCTCGACCCCTTTGGAGGTCATATATGCATACATATTATATATATGTTTATTTCTGGAGATAGGATTTCTCTGTGTAGTCCTGGACATCACTCTATAGACCAGGCTGGCCTCAAACTCACAGAGATCCACATGCCTCTGCTTCCCAAATCCTGTGAGTGCACTTTTAAAGCCTTTTGAGAATATGTTTTGTAATAATAGTAATTGACATTTGATGTAATCTGAATGGCATTTGATAAACAATTAAACTGTGACATAAATTACATTTAAAATACTTGGTCATGGGGCTGGAGAGATGGCTCAGCTGTTAAGCGCTCTGACTATTCTTCCTGAGGACCTGAGTTCAATTCCCAGCAACCACATGGCAGCTCACAACTGTCTGTAGTTCCAGTTCCAGGCAAATAAATAAATAAATAAATAAAGTTTTTTTTTTAAAAAAAATACTTGGTCATTTTCTGCAAACAAAATGACTTAAGATTTTACAGGGGCTGGACAGATGGCTGGATGGTTAAGAGCACTGAGTGTTCTTCCAGAGGACCCTGGTTCAATTCCCAGCACCCACATGGCAGCTCACAACTGTCTGTAACTCTAGCTTCGGAGCAAAATACTACTGTACATAAAATAAAAATAAGTAAATCTTTAAAAAAAAGATCTTACAGACAGCCTAAGTTCCTTCGTTTTTACACTAAGTAGAAAGCAGTTGGTTAGCATGATGGATCATAAATGGGCCAAGAAAATTCTTTTCACCTCAGCAGTACCTAAGATGACTGAGACATGGCAACATTGAAACCATTCACCACTTCAGAGTAACAGTGAATGAAGTTGCCACTCTCTGGTTCAGAGACAGACACTGACAGGAATACAAAGTAACAGAGTGACACAAAAGAATGAACTTAGGGGCTGGAGAGATGGCTTAGAGGTTAAGAGCACTGACTGTTCTTCCAGAGTTCAGCAACCACATGGTGGTTTACAACCATCTGTAATGAAATCTGGTGCCCTCTTCTGGCCTGCAGAGATATATGTAGGCAGAGCACTGTATGCATAATAAATATTAAAAAAAATAGACTTGAAATCTACAATACAATAAAAATTGGATGCTTCTTTCTCTGCCTCTTCCACCCCAACCATCTTAAAGATTTATTTATTATGTATACAGTATACAGAAGAGGGTATCAGATGTCATCATAGATGGTTGTGAGCTACCATGTGGTTGTTGGGAATTGAACTCAGGACCTCTGGAAGAGCAGTCAGTGCCCTTAACCTCTGAGCCATCTCTCCAGCCCCACCCCAACCATCTTAAAGCAACTCAAAACAAGATGCCCTTAAATAAACATTTAAAAGCTCAAATCATAATCACTTTTTTCTAATACTAGAGGAATAAATAATATATGTGTCAGATCTGTAGTAAAATAGTCTCTGACACACATTCATCCACTATTTAATCATTACATTTTTAAATAGTGGGTGAATGTGTGTGTGTGTGTGTGTGTGTGTGTGTGTTTTAAGATAGTATGGGGGGAGGCGCTGAAGAGATGGCTCAGCAGTTAAGAGCACCGACTATTCTTCTGGAGGACCTGAGTTCAATTCCCAGCATCCACATGGCAGCTAACAACTGTCTGTAATGCCAAGATCTGACACCTTTACACAGTTATACATGCAGGAAAAACACCAATTCACACAAAATAAAAATAAAATATTAAAAAAAAAAAGATAGTATCTCACTATGTAGCTTTGACTAGCCCAAAACTCACTAGGCCTTGAACCTGTGGTCTATCCTTCCTCCTGAGTGCTCAGATGATAAATGTATGCCCCAAATCTAGACTTTAAAATGTTACAACTAGGCTAAAGGCTGACAAGCATTTACATTAAATCTTAAAAAGTAGGGTCTGTGAGACTGCTCAGCAGATATAGGCACTTGCCTCAAAGTCTAACTACCAAAGTTCAATCCCCAGAACCCACATGGTAGAAGTAGAGCGCAAATTCCCACAAGTTGTGCTCAGATTTACATACACTCAAGTAAGAAAATGTAAGAAATAAATTTAAAAAGTAAGGCTTAGGCTGGGTAGTGTTGGCACACACCTTTAATCCCAGCACTCATTAGGCAGAGGTAGGTGGATCTCTGAGTTTGAGGACAAAGCAAGTTCCAGGAGAGCCAGGGTTACACACAGAGAAACCTTGTCTTGAAAAACAAAACAAAACAAAAACCCAAAAAAGAAAGAAAAGATAAAGTTTAAAAGAATTTCCCTACCAAAGACCAGCCATTAAAATAACAGAAATCTTACATTACAGGGGCTGAGACGCTCCATTGGGTGCTGGCCTGGCAAGCTCCAAGCCTTAGGTTTGATACCAAGCATAGCATAAACTAAGAAGGGTGGCACAAGCCAGTGATCCCAGCTCTCAGCCAGTACAACTGGAAGACCAAAAGTTCAAGGCAGGCAGCCTAGCAAATTTAATACTTTATTTCAAATGAAAATAGGGGAGGGGAAGACAAAAGGAGAAGAGGAAAAATATAAACATATGTTTTTTGTTGTGGTTTGATTGGTAAAGAGTTTTTTGAGACAGGGTTTCTCTGTTTAGCCCTGGTTATCCTGAGACTCCCTCTGTAAACCAGGCTGGCCTCGAACTTTGATATTGGTCTACCTAAAGGCATGTGCCATCACACCAGATACAGTTTATTTTCTTAATAGTAGATGGCCTAAAGCTTTGGTGCCAACCTTTTCCTGCTTGGGTTATACTTGGAAATTAATCCTAGGGCCTCATGTATGTCAGGCAAGTGCTCTACCACTGAGCTATATGCCCTAATCTTTTTAAAATTTTAATTTGCTATCCTCCTGCTTCAAACTCCTGAGGAATGGATTACAGATGTGTGCCATCACCATAATTAGTACCACCCTTTTGGGGGGGGGGGGAATGTGTCTCACTCAAAAACTAAAGCTTTCTCCCTATGACCAGAAAACTCATATATAGTTGTACCAATTCTCGTATTTGCTTTTATTACTAAATGTCATACTTTTCTAACAAATTTTAAACTTCTGCATATTCCTAAATAATACTGTTAAAGTTGAAGAGTGACACCGAATCTTACATATGTATGGCATTTCTATTCAGATAGTTTATACATTAATGCTACATAATTGATTCCTATATTCAACACTAAATCCAAAGCACATACCTATCTTTTTGAAAAACTTATTTTAAAAAAAGTACCAGACCTTTATAAATACTATTAAGGGGTCACCAGCTCACTTCTCCTAGTTTTGCTCCAAATGTATCAGCACCAGTCATACCTTAAATAATGCCTTCCTCCACTGTCAGAGAACTTGAGGCAAAATACAGATTAAAATATTATAAATAAAACCTAAAATTCAAAACTGAAAGCTAAAAAGCAAACTATGTTTAATTAAGCTTATTTCAATTCTAAATAAAAATTTCTAAAAAAAAAAAAGCAAACCAAAAACCCTACAGCTACATGAGTAAGTAGTCTGTCATAGTAGTCAACCCCCACCACCACTACCAACACACACACACACTCCCTTTTGAGGCTCTGCTCACTGTGCCTACCTAGACTGGCTTAGAACTCTATGCAGAACAGGTTGGCACTGAATTCACAGCAATGCTCATGCTCATTTTTCCAAGTCCTGTAATTACAGACATAAGCCACCATACTAGGTTTCTCAAAGAGCACTATAGCCACAGCAAAAATGTGCAGACTTGGAGCTGGAGTAGTTAAGAGCAGAGGACCCAAGTTCGGTTCTCAGCACCTAATAGGGTACCTCAAACCACCTGTAACTCTAGCTCTAGGACTTCTGACTCTCTCTGTATGGGTCCCAAGAGCACACGTGGAGGGAGGGGGGAAGGCGACACTTTTAATGTGTGCATTTTCCTCCTTTGGAATGTAGCACAGTGACCTATAGAAGCTACTCCAAATGTAAGCGGCTTAGAATAAAGTACTGCAAATCAGCAATGGCAAAACATTAAGTTGTAAACCAATTCAAGTTGTCTTTAGCCCTCTTTTTAAATTTAGTCCACATGATTGAGGAATCTCTGCTGCACTCTCTTCAAGTCAGTCAGCAAAAGTGTTGTTGCTGTTTGTTTTGCTTTCTTTTATCCTCAAAAAGTAAAACCTAACAATCCCTAGGAAGTCTTGGGTATGCGTGTATATTTTTGCTGTCTCATATGCCTGCTCTTGCTCATAAAGTACCACATAACTATGGAATGGCTAAAAAGGAGCGAAATGAAGTTTTTTTTTTTTAGAGTAAAAAATTGCCTCCCTAGTAAAGTACTGCTCACTAGGTACTCTCTCGTATTAACCTTAAGTTGCAAATAAATTTCTGTGGAAATATCGCGACCACCAGGAGTCTGTCCAACCCAAGACACAAATGTAGCCAAAGGGAAGAACGAAAGAAAACATTTAATTTAAAAAAAAAAAACCCGCTATATTAAAAGTGTCTTGCCTTTTTTCTCCCTTGTGCTGGAGACTGAAGCCAGCCAGATCTTTATGCATATGCTCTACTACTGAGCTACACAAGCAACCCAACGCTCTCTCTTAATGCCCATGCACAGTAGCAGCAGCAAGTGAAAAAAAAAAAAAAAAATTCCAGAAACCTGACCTTGCCCACAAGTCGCCTAGTTCTGCGCTCCTCCTCCCCGTACTGTCCCTGCGAGCCGGGTCCCTCCATCCCGAGTGCTCAGTCCGCCTGTTCCAACATCTGCCTGGCAGGGAGTTGACTGACAGGCGACCCGAGGGTCCGGCAGGAGGTGGCCCGGGAAACGCTGAGGCCCGAGAGGAAAGGACTTGGGGAGGCGAAGGCAAGAACCTTGGCAGCGAAAGGGTCGGGCGTTAGGGACTACCAGGGACAAGGCCTGCGAGGCGCAGAACCTTGGGAAGGGATGAGCTGAGGGGCTGGCAAGCTGGGAGGCCGGGCAGGGCGCGGACTCACGTTCTCCCACTAGCAAGATCCGCACGTCTTTCTTCATGTCGGAGGCTCGCAGGGGCCGCACTCGGCCCGCACGCATGGAGCGCACGCCTCACGCCGGGAGCGCCCAGCCCGTGGCGCCGCTTTCCCCGCGCTACCGCCGTCTCCTGCCAGCCTCTCAGGCCTCTGCGCCCGAGCCTCGGCCGCCCGGACTCGCCGCACTATCTCCTCGACTGCCGCTCCGTTCTGGAGCCGGGACAAGGCAGCTCCGCCTCCTCCGGCTCCGGGGACGCGGACGGCGGCGAGGACGACGGCGTGCGGCGAGGGACATACGCTTTCCGAACGCGAACGATCTCGTGGTTCGAACGGCGCACCTCGAGGGCAGAATGACGGTAGCACAAAACCCGGGAAGTTTGTCCATCCCAGTCCGGACACTGCCAGAGATATAAGTGGCAGATTCCACAGTCGGATCCCATTTTTTTTTTTTTTTACTTATTCTTTTTAATTTATGTTTATTTATTTTATGCATTCAAGTGCTCTAGCTGGATGTACACCTTTATGCCAGAAGAGGGCATCAGATCCTCCATCTATAGGCTCAAGCGCTCTGTGAAAGTAACCAGTGCACCTTAGCCTGTGAGCCATCTCGTCAGCACCAGATCCCACTTGTTTTACAGAATAAGAGAAGTTACTTATCCAGGGTCACACAGCAGGAGCTTCGTCGTGATTCAGAGCAAGGAATCTTCTCACTAAACAACAAGGTCCAGTAGGACAAGTGACTTGCCTACCTAGTTTTCAGAATGATTTATTGAACAAGGCTACTGACTCCCAGAGTGTTTATACTTCCCAGAGCCCATCACCCTGTTTATTTATTTCTTTGTTTTTAAAAAAATGTATTATTTTGTATATTTGAGTGCCTTCCGTGGTGAGCGTGTGGAGATCATAGGACAGCCCCCATGAGTTGGTTCTTGGCCTCTGTGATTACATACGCCTTTAGTTTTAGCATTCCGGGACAGAGGCAGGTGGATCTCTGGTCTACAAAATCAGTTCCAGGATAACCAGGGCTATGAGGAGAGACCTATCTCAGACTTCCACTTTGGATTCTAGGGGTCAAAACTTAGGTCATAAAACTCGAACAGAAAGCGCTTTTGGGGGCTAGAAAGATGGCTCAGGGGTTAAGAGCACAGGCTGCTGGTTCATAGCCATCTATAATGAGATCTGGTGTCCTCTTCTGGCATGCAGGCAGAAAGTTGTATCTATAATAAATAATTTTTTTAAAGAATGAAAGAAAGCGCTTTTCCTGCTACCATATATCACTGCCCAATTGATTAACTTTTAAGTGGGGAATGATAGTTCATGCCTATAATCCCAGTTTATGAGATACTGAAGCAGAAAGATTGCAATGAGTTTGGGGCCAGCCAAATCTATAATTTGCAAATTCTAGATTGAGACCTCCACACTTGAAAAAAGCAGAGGCAGGAGGGTTAAGCAGTTAAAGCTGTCCTCATCTGCACAGAGAAGTTTCATGCCAGTCAAGCTGAAAGAGACATTGTCTCAAAACAGCACACACAAAAAAATATACATATATGAAACTAATTTATAGGGATTCAAATGTGTCTGTGACCTCTATAAGTCATGTGGTATGCAGCAGTTCAGAGATGGTGAGCAATTTCCTGGGTCTCAATCCAGATTCTGTCACCTGATAGATACATGATCCTGAATAAGGTCATTTACTTTCCTGAGTCTAGTCCTTCTTATGTGCATGGCAGTGATAGTAATACCTTCCTCCTTGGTGGTTGTAAGAAAAAAATGCTGTTTTTCCATGTCCAGTATTTGTGACAAGACCAGAATGTGCTCGCTTTACTGATCTCAGGCAGCATCAGGATCATAAAAGTCACAAATGGTTCTTCATGAGTTTTATGTTCACTACTGTAAGTAACTATCTTATTGGTCTGATTATATGTAATATACACACATACACATAATCAGATAACTACAATATAAATATGGATAGAAGCATATACACACACACATATATATACACATATATATATATATATATATGGAGAGAGAGAGAAAGAGAGAGAGAGAGAAAGAGAGAGAGAGAGAAATCCTTTCTAAAAATTGGGAAGGCAGGTGTCATGATATACACCATCCCATCCTGGTACTCAAAAGTTGAAGCAGAATCCTGAGTTGGAAGCCAGCCTGGGCTAGTCAGTGAGACCCTGTCTCAAGCAAACATCAAAACCTGACTCTGTGATATGACAAAGCGGTGATATGGGAAGGACACTCTCATACTCTTAGGGAGATGTCCCTAGAAGGGTGGCTGTAACTGAGCTCACAGGGCTATAGAGACTCATGTCACCTCTCCATGCCTGTTTCCTCTCTACCAAACGAAGACTTCAGATCCTTCCTTGAATAATTGTTTGAGCATCTCATGAAGTAATATACAGATGCTTCACTATATCCTGATGGATTCACATCTAGATAAACTCACTGTAAACTAAAATACATCTTAAACATCTAGCCTAGCACATGATAGAGTTGTGTTTACAGAGACTCGCTACTCCAGTACTGCATACTGCTAGCCCAGAAAGACATCAGAAATTCAAATTTTTGAGGTACAGTTTTACTCCCCATGTTATCACTTGCATACCATGATACACTTGGTCTTAGCCCAAACAGAAACAATTGACACTAGTAGAGATTTTTTAAAAAATATAGTTGGGAGTGGTGGTGCATGCTTTTAATACCAGTGCTCAGGAGGCTGAGTACTATGGGTCTGAGGGCCTCCCGGTCTACACAGTGAGTTCAGTGACAGCCAGGGCTATAGAGACAGACCTTGTCTCAAAACAAAGTGAAGAAGAAGGAGAAGAAGGAAAAAGAAAGAAAGAAAAATTTAAGTCCATCTTAAGTCAGATTCTGTGTGCTCCCCTCTCCACACCCATGGGGTTTCTCTGTATAGCTCTGACCTTCCTAGAACTTGCTCTGTAGAACAAGCTGGCCTTGAACTTAGAGATTCACCTGCCTCTGCCTCCTGAATACTGATATAAAGGGCATGTTTCACCACTGCCTGGCACACCTACACCTTTTCTTTAAAAAAAAAAAAAAGAAAGTTACACAAATACCAGATTATTAATCACAAAGGCCTTCAGAAGAAGGGCAAACACTTTAGGTAACTGCCATCTCAAGCAACATTTTGTCGGCGGTCATGACCTCAGGAGATCTCTGCACCACTGCAGTTGTAAGCAATGTTAATTCTAATTCTGCAGGGCTTTACAGGAGTTAAAAAAGAGAAGCTGTCACGGTATTGTAGATGTGTGATGACTAAAAGCTCTTATGCTTTATTTTATCAAAGGAAAAGTTCTGCTAGTCAGGGATAAAAGTTGATTTGGGAGGATGCTGGAGATATTGATATGAAGAAACACTTTGTAAATAATATTTTAAAATCCAAGCAGAGGGACTGGAGAGCTGGCTCATCAGTTAAGAGCACTGGCTGTTCTTCCAGAGACCCAGGTGTGATTCCTAGAACCCATATGGTGGCTCACAGCTGCCTATAACTCCAATTTCAGGGGATATGATGCCTTCTTCTGACCTCTGAGGGAACCTGCAACTGTGTGCAGACACATTCAGCATGCACACAGTACACAGACATACATGCAGGCAAACCAACCCATACACACAAAATAAAAAGTCCATGCTATGGTATAAACACAGCATTCAAGAAGCTGCAGCTGGAGGACTGTGAGTTTAAGATCAGTCTGGGTGCCATATTGTCTCAAGCAAAGTAACAAAACAACCTAGACCCATAGGAAGGAGGCAAAACCAAGCAGTTTCAGCTGGAAGCATTTATGGATGAGTACAAGCCAAGGCCATCACTTTGCTAAAGGGGAGAAAAGGGGGGGCTGGAGAGACGGCTCAGAGGTTAAGAGCACTGACTGTTCTTCCAGAGGACCTGAGTTCAATTCCCAGCAAAACCACATGGTGGCTCACAACCATCTATGATGAGGTCTGGCGCCCTCTTCTGTAAAACTGTATGCATAATAAATAAATAAATCAAAAAAAAAAAAATTTAAAAAAAGGGGAGAAAAGGGGAAACTTTCCCTCACGTGTTTCTTTGTCCATTCCCTCTCTCTCTCCCTGCCCTTGAGCCATATGTCCTTCTCATGGTGTTAACAAATGGCCATCAGAAGTCGCTCAGACTTTCTCCTAAAGACAGCGAGGATCATGATTAAGTGCAGGGAGATTTGTTCTGAAAATCACCTCTGCTAATTACTTGCTGAGCATTATTAGTCAAATTATTTAGCCTCTCTGTTGCCTCCCATGCCAAACAGAAAAAACAATAGGACATATTACATGAATTTACTATGAAAATTACTTATCCTATATTGTGAAAAATCCCTAAGAATAATGCTTGGTATATGGTAAATGATATTTAAATACTGAATATAAAATAAATTCTAAGTGGGGCTGGAGAGAGGGCTGAGAGGTCAAGAGCACTGGCTGCTCTTCCAGAGGTCCTGAGTTCAATTCCCAGCAACCACATGATGGCTCACAACCATCTGTAATGAGAACTGGTGCCCTCTTCTGGCCGGAAGGCATACATGCAGACAGAACATTGTATACATAATAAACAAACAAACAAACAAACAAACAAATAAATAAAATTCTAAGTGAGATCACTTCGTTTTTGTTTTTTTGTTTGTTTTTGAAACAGGGTCTCTGTAGTTCCGGCAGTCCTGGAACTCAAATATATAGACTAGGCTAGCCTTGAACTCTTTGAGCTCTGCCTGCTTCTTTCCTCACCTTCCAGGGCCATGTGCTACCACACCTAGTAGAGGGGAATAACTTCTGTCTCCTTATCAAGCCCCACTATAAAATACACAACAACAAAACACAAGGCAGAAGCCATCTTTGGCAGTGAAACCCACCGTGGGGATATCACAAATTTATTTGGAGTGTATTAGATAGACTGGGTGAAGTCAAGAGGACACATTGGCAAGCAGAAGGCACTGATGGAATTTTACTCCAGTGTGCTAATGGGAGCTTTCCCTTCACAAGTCAGCTTTTATGCCACTGCCCTGCAGAGACCTTTGAGAAGTGAGAGCAAAGTGCTTCTGCCTAGAGATAAGAGGACCTATCTCTGAGCCTATCAGAGGGAGGACTTGCAAAACAACCTCTTGAGTCCCAGAAGGGTGAAACATCCAGGCTAGGAGGCAAACCTGCTGGGTAAAACTGTGTGCCAGGAAGATGACTGATATTGGGCAGGACAATGGCTTCCTATGATTCCTAATTCATCACTGGCCCGGGCAAGAGGCCAAATAAAACTCAGTTGGCTTCAGATCCATCTATCTTGGGCTCTCAAGCTAAACTCAAAGAGGTATCTATCATCTCTCTGCCTTGTCTTCACTTTCTCACCCCTCCCACCCCCGCTCTTCTCAGTGCCGGAGATTGACACAGGGCTTTGACGTGGTTAAGGGTTTTAGCATTGACTTATAGCCCTAACCTCCAAACAGAGCTTCACCACATTGTCTGGCTGGCCTTGAACTCACTGCAACCTAAATGGGTGCAATCCTGCTGCCTCAGCCTCTAAAGCAGCCTGGATTGTAGTCCTGAGCCACCAGCACCCTGTAGGGCTCCCCTTGACTTCTGTTAAGAAGGCTTATATTGCTTTTCCTACCGTGGCTATTCCAATGGAGAAAAAAAAAAATCCAATACCTCAGGGTCTGGGAAATAATCTCTAAGCTTTCGGCAAAGTTGCTCTTGATTCAGTGTTCAAACCTCTGCATCTTTTTTTTTTAACATTTTTTTTAACTTTATTTATTTATTTATTTATTTGCCTTGGTGTTTGCCTGGAACTGGAACTACAGACAGTTGTGAGCTGCCATGTGGGTGCTGGGAATCAAACCCGGGTCCTCTGGAAGAGCAGAGGGTGGTCTTAACCGCTGAGCCATCTCTCCAGCCCCCCAAACCTCTGTATCTTCTCTGTGGCCCTAAGAAGAAAAGCTCCTGAAAGGAGGCTGTGGTCTGCAAAAAGTGAGTTCTGATCAGAATGTCAGTACTGTGGATGGATTGGAATGTTGCAGGTCCAGAGGCTACTTATCTCAGGCTAAATTCTGGCCCTCTGGAACAGCCATTCCTTGCTCCCTCACCCCACCCCACCCTCACCTCACCCCATTGGAACTAACATCTTGTGACAATAGATAAAAAGCCTCTTACACACTATTGGCTTACAAGCAATTGGCTTCTATTAATGCCAAAGCTGAGAATGCCATCAGACAGCCTCTTGACCTACAGAAAAGTTTCCCCATCTCTATATACCCATGTCTCCTATGTACCCACCTATGTATTCTAAACTTGCCTTGATTTATAACTTTCTCTTTCTGTAACACTATAAAAACTTTGCAAAACTGCTTCCACACTAGAACATGGAGCATTTGGGGTAACCTAAATCTCTGCTCCCAGGCTATAGTCATTCAAAATAGCCCCAGAATAAACTATCTCTTTCTCCCTTTAAGATGTGAGCTGGGGGGGCTGGAGAGATGGCTCAGTGGTTAAGAGCACTGTCTGCTCTTCCAGAGGACCAGGGTTCGATTCCCAGCACCCACATGGCAGCTCACAACTGTCTGTAGTTCCAGTTCCAGGCAAAACACCAAGGCAAATAAATAAAATAAAGTTGTTTTTAAAAAAAAAAAAAAAAAAAAAGATGTGAGCTGGGCAGTGATGGTGCATGCTTTTATCCCAGCACACGGAAAGCAGAGGCAGAGGCAGGAGATCTCTGAGTTCCGGGCTAGCCTGGTCTTTAGAGCAAGTTCCAGAACAGCTAGGTCAGCTAGAGCTGTTGCACAGAGAAACCCTGTCTCAGAAGGAAAAAAAAAAAAGAGAGAGAGAGAGAGAGAACTGTGGTTTATGTACCAAGGGTCAGTCCTAGAGGACAAAGTCTCTGCTTGATTTTGCACAAGGTGTATCAGTCAGCACAATACTCATTAAAAGGGACTTGTTCATAACTATGTTGGGAGAAGCTTTGTTTGCTGTATAAATTCTGGTTGTAATGAAGGAAACTCTGAGCCAGATACTGGGGAAAGGCTGAAATATCAGGGAGAGGAAACACCAGTCAAATCTCACCCAGCTGTCTTCTAGCTCCCTCAGCTTCAATCCTAATTGCTGCTGTTTTCCTAAACCTGCCTTAAATACCCTTCTCGCCCAGCTGTATCCCATCCAGGTTAGGATTAAAGGCATGAGCTACTCTATTTGGTAATCAGCCTTGACCTCACAGAAACACAGATCTCAGTCTCTGGAGTTATGGGATTAAAGGTATAGGTCACCTCTCCCGGCATTCCCTGTGCTGGGATTAAAGGTGTATGCCATTGAAGCCCAGCTGTTTGGCCTTGTACTCACAGAGATTCTCTGGATCCCCATGCTGTGTGAGTTACCTCTGCTCTGTTATCCTTGGAACTCCTGGAGCTACCTCTGCCTAGTTTTGACTGTGAGTTGATCTCTTGATATTCTAGGTTTTTAAAAAAAAAATATTTATTTTTATTTTATGTGAACTGATGTCTTGCATGTACAACTGTGTAAGGGTGTCAGATCTTGGAATTACAGACAGTTGTTAGCTGCCATGTGATTCCTGGGAATTGAACTCAGGTCCTCCAGAAGAACAGTCAGTGCTCTCAACCGCTGAGCCATCTCTTCAGCCCTATATTCCAGGTTTTATTAAATATGTAACATATCCCCACATTTGTTTTTGTTTTTTTTCTAGACAGGATTTCTCTGTGTAACCCTAACTAAGAACTCACTCTGTAGACCCAGGCTGGTCTTGAACTCACAACTGTCTGACTCTTCCTCCCCAGTGCTGGGTTATAAGCATGTGTCACCACTACCTGGGGGGAGAAACTTTTCAGACCTCATCTGTTGATTGGGACACATCTAGTTTTCTCAAGACCCTTCAGGAACACAATGGCAAACAAGTGGTCTTGATTAAGAGAGAATTGATATGGAGAAACTACTTGCCTACCTCCCTGACAAATGACCCAAAATCCCTTAGGAGGCAGTTAAAGGCACAGACCTATCATTTCTGCATATCTTCCCCAATAGGTTGCCAGCTGTTCAGCACTAGGCAAGCAGCATAATGTCTCTGGAATACATAGGCTCTGAAATAGAGATGATGCTGGCAAAGAATGCGTTACATTGCTTGGCATGGGGTGTGGACTCACATGTCACAGCTAACAACTCATTTTGAACTTCAAATTTATCTTATGACTACACTGTCTTCCCAAGGGCAAAGTAGCTTACCCACAACACTAGAAACTCTAAAAGGTAGAGTGTAATTTTTAATTACTTTAGATATTTTAAAATTTTTTGCTAACTGAGATATATGAACCAATGATTCTCAAAACTATGTAGGTCACAGGACATTTGTGAAAAACAAAAAACTTATATGGTTAGTAAATTGTTACTTTTCTTCTACTCTTTGGGGAACCCAGCTCCCAAACAGATCACACAGAAGCCTAGACCTTATCTTCCCTCATTTCTTGCCAACTTTTCTTAACCTTTTCCGTCTATCTTTTGCCTCTGGGCCTTTCTCTTTTCCTTCTTCTATCATCTTACTCTTCAGAGGCTGGCTGGCCTCTGAGCTTCGCCTCCTTCTCTTGCTCTTTCTCCTCCCAGATTTCTCCTTTTCTACATTCTCTCTGCCTGCCGGCTCCCTTATCCTTTCTCCAGCCTCGCTATTGGTTGGACGGTCAGCTCTTTATTAGACCATCAGGTATTTTAGACAGGCAAAATACACAGCTTCACAGGATTGGACAAATACAACACAAACAAAAGTAACACACCTTAAAATAATAGTCTACAATAGTAAATTGATACTTTTTGCTTAGTCTTGAGAAGAAATCATCAAAATTAAATATACCACTAGACAGTAATGAAGACAAGAAATACATATACACATACACATATATACATATATATGTATGTATATAGCTGTCATTTAATATAGACAGAGTTGATTCTAGGACTTCTCTCACAAACCAAAATGGAGGATTCTCAAGTTCTTCCTAGAAGATTCATATTTGCATATAAAGTATCAAATCTTCTTGTATTCACTTTTAACACTTAAGATTATGTAATTTCTTTTTTTTTTTTTTAAAAACTTTATTTATTTATTTGCCTTGGTGTTTGCCTGGAACTGGAACTACAGACAGTTGTTAGCTGCCATGTGGGTGCTGGGAATCGAACCCGGGTCCTCTGGAAGAGCAGACGGTGCTTTTAACCACTGAGCCATCTCTCCAGCCCCAAGATTATGTAATTTCTTCAGACAATACCATATAGGAAATAATGAAAAGAAGTCCATAATTTATTTTAAATTTTTTTGTTGTTACTAGGTTTTTTTTGTTTTGTTTTGTTTTGTTTTGTTTTGAGACAGGATTTCTCTGTGTAACAGTCCTGGCTATTCTAGAACTTGATCTATAGACCAGGCTGAGCTCAAACTCCCAGAGACCTGCTTGCCTCTGCCTGCTGGAGCTAAAGGTGTGTGCCAGCATGCCTGGCTCTTTTTTAAGTATTTTTCATCCATGGATGGCTTACTATGGGGATTTCAATAGAACCTGATAATAAACATTGAACAAGCCAGGCAGTGATGGCACACACCTTTTTCGTGGAACTATTATTATACAGCAATTGCTAAGTGACATACATCCCTTTTTTGTGAGTCCTTATGGTCACTATGTGCTTCCAAGATCACTACAAGGAAAAAAATGAACTCAGCACAGCTATGTACTCTTGATTTCAGTTTATTACACTGAAATGCCACAGAAAAAGCAGATCAATAGTGAAGGCACACAGGTAGGGTCCAGGAAGGCTCCCTCTCACCAGTCATTGGGCAGTGTTCCACCCTCCCAACAGTGGTATGTGGGGCATATACAGTGTTTGCTAACTAGGGATGTTTACCAAGCTATGCTGTGTGGTTGGGCTTTTAATAGGGGGTCAGTCATGTAAGCATGACTTGCGCGCCACAGGCTAATTGAACCAACAGTCCTAGATGAGGCCTAAGTGATAGAGAATAGTCCAAAGTCCCTCTTATTAGGCAGGCTATTCTCAGGCCTTAGAGGTTACCTTCAGGAGACATACCAGGCCAACTTTTTCTCTGAAATGCCCAAGGTTCAAAGAGTTCAGACCTATTTAGTTAATTTTGTCCCCCACAAAGAAGAATAACATCAAAAGTGATCGGAGTCATACCAACTAGTCCAAGCAGGCCTGAAACTCTCTTTGTTGAGCAGGCTGGCCTCAAACCTCCAGTGATCCTCCTGCCTCCATGTCCCAAGAGCTAGTGTTACAGACTGTACTCTCATCTCTAGTTTCCTTTAGTAGAATTCTCTGGTTTTCCCTAAACAGAGAGATTAGGAACTCACTGTTCTAACCCCAGGGAGGCTTCATGAGTTCACCTGCTTTATTTCCAGGTAGTTTCCAGGACTTAAGCCATACAGCCAGAAGGCAGGGTGCAGAGGGGAGGAGGCAGAGATCTCACATTCATACAGAAGCCTCTCCTGATCAGAGACTGAGTAGAAGGCAAGCTTCCCCAGCTCAAGGTCCAGCCATACACCGACAACCTCAGGCCGGCCTAAGTGAAGGTCTGTTTTCTTCACCATGGCCCAAGCAGAGAACTGGCCAGGCCCTCTCCACTCTATACACCAAGAGTCCTTAGTCCTTCCCAGCATTTGGTCCCGCTTTATGCCCCACGAAGCTACTCCAACAGCCCAGTGGTCGCAGTGCCTAGTGTCTACTTCCCAGTACTTCCGACCAGAAGAGAGGGCCTGGGAACACAAAACCTGGCTAATTAAAAATCTCTCAGGACTCCAACAGTAAGGCTGTCGACAACGAGACACAGTCACTGTCTGGCAATTGTTGGAAACCTCCAGATTGCAGGAAAGGCTCCGCAAATCGAAGGTTGGACTTATGGCCCCTGGAGAGAAATAAACACAAGAACACAGATAGTCAGTTATTCATTTCATTTATGTGTATGGGTGTTTTGCCTGCATGTATGCCTGTGCACCACATGAATGCAGTAACTACAAAGTCAAGAAGAGTGTGTTAGATCCTCTGGGACTAGTTTCCAGACCATTATAGGACACCAAGAAGATGCTAGCAATCACACCTGGGCCCTTTGGAAGAGAAGCCAGTACTCTTAACCACTGAGCCATCCCTCCAGTCATGGAGAATCAGTTTTTAACCATCCATGTTGGAAGTCATTCACTCAATAGGAAAACTAGCATTTTATCTTTTGGAGTAATGTTTATATTAAATTTATACATAAACTTGTAGAAAGCTCTACATATCCTTCATGTTGTATATCGATACCCTGTTTCTGCTTTTATTTTTTTAACCTCCCATCAGGAAGTTATCTCTTAGTCTTATGCAGTACAAAGTCAATTTTACTTTTCTCAATTCCTGTGCTTTGTGAATATGATGCCTATTTATGCCCAGATCTGTGTTTCATTAATTTATATATAATATTTCCCTCCTTTTCTTCCTCCCTCTTCCCTCCCTCCTTCCCGTCTTGACTGTCTAGTGCTGGGGATCGGACCCAGAGTCTTACACATACTAGACAAATACTCTACTACTGAACCACACTTCCAGCCCCTATTGTTAAGTGATAGTATTTGAATATCATGTCTTCTCTACTCCAGGCACTTCTTTCTCTCCATCCCTCCCAATCTCTCTTGTAGCCATAAGGGGGTTCTACCGTGGTATTACCATTGCAAAGATAAGAGAACTGAGGCCCTAAGAGGTGGCTTGTCTAGGCTTGCATAGCTCTGTAACTGAGCTGTTGGAGTCAAAAATCAGGGCTCCAGGGTGCATGTGCTCTTAAGGACCATCTAGCCCAGGACAACATAGTATATATGTAAGTGAGAAAATAAACAGGCAGCTTTAACTGATAATACCAGCATGGATGTGCTTGGGATCTAAGTGTTCAAGGACTTTGATGAGCCTGGAATTTGGGACTCTGGGATCCTCTTTGCCTTTATTAAGCTCTCCATATCAAGGGGAGCAAGTCTAGAAGAAAAAAAAAATTAGGTCAAAGGTTAGGTCCCAAAGCAAGGAGGTGGTTGCAGCACATTCTTTAAATCCCTCCTTTCTGCATATATGTAGTTTTATTTGTTTGTTTTCAGATTGAGTCTCATGTAGCCCAGGCTGGCCTCAAACTACGCAGCTAAGGATAACCTTGAAACATTAATCCTCCTGCCTCTGTCTCCTCCAAATTCTAGGATTACAAGCAGGTACCATCACACACCTGGTTTATGGAGTCCTGGGAACTGTCTGAGGTCTTTGTACATGCTGGGAAAGTACTCTGTATACTGAAAATTTTTGTTGTTTTGTTTTTCAAGACAGGGTTTCTTTTGAGTAGCCTTGGCTGTCCTAGAACTAGCTCTGTAGACTAGGCTGACCTCAAATTCACAGGGATGGGGCTGGAGAGATGGCTCAGTGGTTAAGAGCACCGTCTGCTCTTCCAGAGGACCCGGGGTTCGATTCCCAGCACCCACATGGCAGCTAACAACTGTCTGTAGTTCCAGTTCCAGGCAAACACCAAGGCAAATAAATAAGTAAATAAAGTTTTTTTTAAAAAAAATTCACAGGGATTCACCTGCCCTTGCTTCCCAAATGCTGGCATTAAAGGCAGGCATAACCACAGCCTGGATGATCTACTGAGTTATATCCCAGCTCTGGCAGGTATGTTCAAGTGGACCTCATACTTACAGAGGGCAAACTGAGAAGCTTTTCTGGGTACAGGGCACCTTTGGTCAGGCAGCAGGCATAAGGGAGAAGATGACATTTCTAGGAATTAAAGGAATAATTGGGAGGAGAAAGCCCCATTAGCAAAAGGCAAACTTAAGGTATCCAATTGTCATAATATGGACACAGTCCTCCATGCTTTCTCATTAGCACATTTCTGGGGGTCTGGGTTGTACCAGACACCCACTTTCAGACCAAGTATATCCAGCCCCATGTTATCACTGTAGAACCTTTTTTTTAACTGTCTCCCCAACAAAACTTCAAACTCTTTGCTAGCAGAGATCTTGTTCATCTCTATATTCTAAACATATAAGCCCCATAGACAGAAAGTGTTTATGCATATTTATCAAATACATCAATTACAGTTCCAGGGAATTATGGTACCCTCATATCCAGAACACTCACAACTCCCATATGTCAACACCCTAAACTGTTACTACATGAGCCAGGTAACCTGAGCCAATATAAGGTTCTTGCCAATTGCTGACGCCTCCAACTCCCTCTCCATGCTCAAAAGTTCAGTTATTAACTTAAGTAATTATATATGCTCCACTCTAGTGACCATGGGAAGGCAGGAACAGAGAAAGAGAGGGGCCCTCACAGCACAGCAATGGTAGAATCTTCCACTTATTTCTTTTTTGTTCTTTTTCCCATTTTCATGTGTGTGCTCATGTGTACATGCAAATATTGTGCATGTGTGTGTGCATGGATGTATGTGAAGGCCTGATGCCGATGTTGAGAATCACCCCCAATTAGTCTTTCACTGTATTCATTGAGATAGCATCTCTCTACCAAACCCAGAGCTTGTCTGTGTGTGGTCAGTCTTGCTAGCCAGTTTGCTCTGGGGATCCCCATCTCTGCTTTCCCACACTGGAATTACAGCTGGGCTGCCACAACCACCTGACATTTACGAGGTTTCCGGGGATCTAAACTCCAGTTCTCTCACTTATAGAACAAATGCTTTGAGCACTGAGCTGTCACCCCAACCCCCAATTTGTACCTTGTGACAGCAGAATAGAACAAATTTAAGGCTAAGATTGAAAGCAAAGACTATTTAGGGTGTGGTGACTTCAGGAGAATAGGACAGCTGCCAATCAGAAGCCTCTCTCTCTGTCTGCAGACAGGGTCTTATGAAGTACATGCTGACCTCAACTCACCAAGAACATAAGGATGACTTTAAACACCTTCTTCTCCTACCTCCGACTCCCAATAGCTAGGATTACAGGCATACAGGTAATCCACTGTGCTTGGATTAAAAACCATCCTCAAGGGGCTGGAGAGATGGCTCAGAGGTTAAGAGCACCGTCTGCTCTTCCAGAGGACCCGGGTTCGATTCCCAGTACCCACATAGCAGCTAACAACTGTCTGTAGTTCCAGTTCCAGGCAAACACCAAGGCAAATAAATAAATAAATAAAGTAAAAAAAAAAAAAAAACCATCCTCAAAATTTAAATTATTTATTTATATTTATTTTCTGTGCATTGGTGGTTTGCTTACATATATGTCTTTAGAAGGTCTTGGATCCTCTAGAAGTGGAGTGAGAGACAGTTGTGAACAGCCATGTGGGTGCTGAGAATCGAACCCGGGTCCTCTGAAAGAACAGTCAGTGCTCTTAACTACTGAGCCATCTCACTAGCCCCCATTCTCAAAATTTAGGTCAGTACTGAAACAACTTAAGTGTCCATTAGTGAATAACTGATTATTCAAAATGTGGCAGTATATTTATTTTTATTTTATGTATTTATGTATTGTGGTTATATATTGTATATTTAATAAAAATCAGTCTGTGTTTATTTATTTATTTATTGGTTTTCTTTTTTTTTTTTTTTAAACTTTATTTATTTATTTGTCTTGGTGTTTGCCTGGAACTGGAACTACAGACAGTTGTTAGCTGCCATGTGGGTGCTGGGAATCGAACTCGGGTCCTCTGGAAGAGCAGACGGTGCTCTTAACCGCTGAGCCATCTCTCCAGCCCCTATTTATTGGTTTTCAAGACAGGGTTTCTCTGCAAGCCCTGGCTGTCCTGGAACTTGTTCTGTAGACTAGACTGGCCTCCAACTCCAAGATCTACTTGCCTCTGCCTCCCAGTGCTGGGATTAAAAGTATGGGCCATCACTGCCTACAGATATCAATGCTTCATGAATCTGTGTCATCCTTGAACAGGGGCTATACTAATTTCTCTGATTTGTTCCAATTTAAAATACTGATAACTATTATTATTATTAACAATAGCATCTGGCTTTAAAATAACTTTTAGCAAGATTTTCAAGATGCTTCACATCTATGGTCTGGAATAATAATAAATATTATTATTTTAGTGTATTGTGCTGCCAAAGCAAGCATGGCAATATACATTTAAAATAAAAACAGCTGTGTTTGCTGGAGCATGCCTCCAATCCCAGCACTCAGGAGGCAGAGGCAGGTGGATCTCTGAGTTTGAGGCCAGCCTGATCTACAGAGTAAGTTCTAGGACAGCCAGGGCTACACAGAAAAATCCTGTCTTGAAAAACCAAAAAGAAAACAAAAAACAAAACGAAATAAAACAACCCTGGAATTCTTTTTTTTTTTTTTTAAAAAAAAACTTTATTTATTTATGTATTTGCCTTGGTGTTTTGCCTGGAACTGGAACTACAGACAGTTGTTAGCTGCCATGTGGGTGCTGGGAATCGAACCCAGGTCCTCTGGAAGAGAAGACGGTGCTCTTAACCGCTGAGCCATCTCTCCAGCCCCCCAACCCTGGAATTCTAACACATGTGCAAAATGAATGAATCTAAAGAATATTATTCTAGATGAAATAAAGTAGTCACAAAAAGACAAACAATTTGAGGTTGTGTGTGACTCAGTGATAGATCATATCACACACACACACACACACACACACACACACACACACACACACACACACACATATGCAGAAACATAGTTTCCAGAGCCTGGAAAATGGGAGAACACAAAGACTCAGTTTTGTCAGACAAAAAATTTCATTAAGACTGGTTGGACCATCATGTAAATATAATTACATGAGCTGCACTCAAAAATGGCTAACCAAGTAACACTGATGTCTCTGTTAGGGGTATTCTTTCTATGATGAAGCACCATAACCAAAAGCAAGTTAGGAAGAAAGGATTTATTTGTCTTACACTTCCACATCTATGCTCATCATCAAAGGACATCAGGACAGGAACTCAAACAGGGTGGGAACCTGGAGGCAGGAGCTGATGCAGAGGACATGAAGGGTGCTGCTCACTGGCTCGCCCATAGCCTCTTCTTATGAAGGCATTTTCTCAATTGAGGTTCGCTTCTCTCAAATGACTTTAGTTTGAGTGAAGTTAACACAAAACTACCCAGCATGTTTTATTATAAATGCTTTACTACAATTTAAGAAAACATGGGTGAGAGTTTGGAGCAGCTGCCCAATGGGTTTGATTCCTAGCAGCCAAACCCCTTCTGAGTTCTGTGGCCATTGTGTTTGTGTGCTTCAAAAACATACATACAGGGAAAGGAGCCACATATACAAACTAAAATAGTTTGGTGGGTTTTTTTATGTTTTGAGACAAGGTTTCATTATGTAGCACTGGCAAGCCCTGTATTTGCTATATAGACCAGGCTAGCCTCAAACTTCCAAAGATCTGAGCTCCTCTGCTTCCAAAGTACTGGAATTAGAGCTACCACATCTGACTTTAAAATAATTTTAAGCAAGATTTTCAAAATGCTTCACACCTATGGGCTGGAAAGGTGTCTCAGCAGTTAAGAGCATCTGAATTCATTTCCCAGCACCTATGTCAGGGTGGTTCACAAAGGCCTTAAATTCCAGCTGCAAAGAATCCAACACCTACTTCTGGCTCTTATAAGTACCTGCACTCACATGCAGATACCTTCCCACAGACACACATACATACATGCAATTAAAAATATAAATAAATTGGGAACTGGCAAGGTGGTTCAGTGGTTAAGAGCACTGGCTGAACCTCCAGAGGACCCAGCTTCAATTCCCAACATGGTAGCTCATACCTGCCTGTAACTCCAGTTCTAGGGTTTCTTTTTTTTTAAAAAAAAAAAAAAACAAAAAACAAAAAAAACCAAAACTTTATTTGCCTTGGTGTTTGCCTGGAACTAGGAATTGGAACTACAGACAGTTGTGAGCTGCCATGTGGGTGCTGGAATTGAACCCTAGTCCTCTGGAGGAGCAGTCAGTGCTCTTAGCCGCTGAACCATCTCTCCAGTCCCTTATTTTCCTTTTTCTGTCACCCTCACACAGACATACATGCAGGCAAAATATCAATGAACATAAAATAAATTAAATCTTTAAGAACAATGTGTAACTTTTAAAGAATGGTAAATTTTCCATTTAATTTTAAAGTATTTGTTTTGGTTTTTGAGGCAGGGGCTCATGTATCCTAGCTGACCTTGAACTCACTAAACAGCCAAGAATAATCTTGAACTTATCTTTCTGTTTCTAGTCCCTAAGTACTAGAATTATAGTCATTAGGCACAGCTCTAAACACTGTGACTTAAGGAGATGAGCTTTTATGCTAAATTATATTTCCTGAGTATAAACCAAACTGCTAATCTATTAGATCTATTAGGTTCTGGAAAGAATAAGACAGAGCCAGTAGTACCATTAGAAGAATTAGGTAAGAGGATCACAAGGGAGACCAACTTGGACATCATAGAGAGACAATCAAATAATGAAAGCAATCAAATAATAGCAGAAATGGAGGAAGAAGGGAATGGAGGGAAGCTGGAGAGATAGCTCAGCAGTTAAGAACATCCTGCTCTCGTAGAGACCCAGATTAGACTCCCAAAACATACCTGGTGACTCATAGCCCTTTCTAACCTCTTGTCAGGAGACTTGATGCTCTGTTCTGGCCTCTGTGGGCACTGAATGCATGTGGTACTCAGATTATATGCAACCAAGACATCCACACACACATAATAAACCAGTAAAAAATTTAAACTATTTTGTAAGGAGCTAAAGAAAGAAGAAAAAGAAAGGAATAAAGAAAGAAAAATAAAAAGAAGAATGCAAACAGAAAACAAAATCTGGATTCTGGAGAAATACACCTAAGAGGACATTTATTTCTCCAGTTAACTTCTAACTAATAAATATTATTGAAGAAATCATACTTTTCTACTTAAACAGGAACACCTTTTAAAACAAAATGATATTATTTAAATGTACAAAGTTGCTGGGGGAGTGAAGTTCATGGTAGAGTGCTTGGTTAGCCTGTGGGAAGCTTTGGGGTCTGTCCTCAACAGCACCAAGACAAAATCTACAAAGTAAATAGTAACAAAATCTACAAAGTAAATAGTAACAATCTATAAGAAGATACACATTCCTGGGGCTGGAGAGATGGCTCAGAGGTTAAGAGCATTGACTGTTCTTCCAGAGGTCTTGAGTTGGATTCTCAGCAACCACATGGTGGCTCACAACCATCTACAATGACATCTGGTGCCCTCTTCTGTACACTGTATACATAATAAATAAATAAATCTTTTAAAAAAGATACACATTCCTAAGTATATAAAGCTAACAGTAGCCAGGGCCAGTAGAGTCTTGAGAGGACAGTGCCAGTGTCTAATGCATTTAATACATTTAATGTTGTTTTTTGCAATGTAAGTCTAGAGAAAAATAAAAGGAACAGTATTTCCTTCACATTGGTACTGTGTAAAATTAATACATTCCTCCAATACAATATAATATAATATAGAGATTCCCGCCTCAAGACAGGATCTCACTATGAATTCCTGAAACTCACAAAGAACAACCTGCCTCTGCCTCTTGAGTGTTGGAATTAAAGTTGTGTGTCCTTAAGCCTAGCCAAACCATACTTTTGATAAGATATCAAGAAGTAGCAAACTCCAAGACAGGTAGGACTACAAAGAGACCGTCTCAAAAAAAGGAAGCAAACAAAAAGAAGTAATCATAAAGTTGTGTGCCTTTTTTTCCTTCTTAATACTATTCTCGGGGGCTGGAGAGATGGCTCAGAGGTTAAGAGCACTGACTGTTCTTCCAGAGGTCCTGAGTTCAATTCCCAGCAAAACCACATGGTGGCTCACAACCATCTATGATGAGGTCTGGCGCCCTCTTCTGTAAAACTGTATGCATAATAAATAAATAAATCAAAAAAAAAAAAAAAAATACTATTCTCACCCTGCTCTCACACTCCTTTTGAGACAGGGTCTCTCTCAGGTAGCCTAGGTTGGCCTTGAACTCATGATGCTCCCATTGTCCTAGCACCCACATGCTCACAACCATCCCTAACTTCAGTCCCAGAGAACTGATGCCCTCACCCTCTTCTGACCTTTGAGGGCACAGACCATACACATGGTGCACAGATATACATGCAGGCAACCATCCGCACACAGGACATAAATCTAAGACAATGAAAGCAAGGACCAGAGATATGATCCAAAGGGGAAAGGCCTGTTGCCAGCCCCAACAGCCTGAGCAGATCTTAGTTCACAATAGGTGTAAGGAGAAAACAATGTCTGAACGCAGTCTTCAGACTTCACTCCACATGGGAGCCGTGGTGGGTACATGCCCACCACCACCACCATGTATTTAAGTAAAAATGAAATCAAAAAGTCCAAATCAGCCTATTTCCCATTTCCTCAGGCAAAAAAGCAAAGATAAGCCATAAACTGAGACCTGGGTTTATGAGTCTTTAAAATGTGAGGTTTGCTTTACTCAGGGCTTATGCTACAGAAAATACCTTGTTCATATCCCAAAATGTACACAACTACAACCAACCATACCTCATCCCACCTCTACTCAACCTACATCACCACAGCAAAAAGCAGTCATGCCCCAGGCCCTGTCCCCAAAGAACAAAGCCAGGGACATGTGGCCATTGCCACCAACTTGCTTAGTCAATCCTGCTCTATTAAATAACATCAGCTCACCCTGAACATGTTCTTCAGGAACTTCTTTCCATGTGACACTCCCTCGAAGTTTTTCCTGAATTTCTTCTAGATTATGGAGAATCTCTCGAATTTTCCTCTTAGATGCACTGGATATTACTAGCTTTGGAGAACTCAAGAAGTGTTCCCCTTCAGAGGAAGAAACCTATTGATCAATGAAACAAGTGAATGAAGACAGCCATGGGACTCATCAAGGCCCGCCTTCCATCTACAGGGTTTTTTCATGTAAGTCTAGACAGGCTTTTAAAGACAAAATTGTGAGCTGGAAAGATGGCTCCATGATTAAGAGCAATGGCTGCTCTTCCAAAACCTGGGTTTACCTCCCAGGACCCACATGGTAACCTCCATAGGCACCAGGCATGCATGTGGGCACAGACATACCTGCAGATAAAACACCCATAAAAAACCAAACATATAAATGATATTCCCTAGTAGGATGTGGTGGCTCATGCTTGTAATTCAAGCACCTGAGAGTCCTGAATAAATCTTAAAAAAAAAAAAAAAAAGAAAAAAAAAAAAGAGTCCTGAAACAAGAGGACTCTTGTGACTTCAAAGTTAACCTCTAGGGGGCTGGAGAGATGGCTCAGCGGTTAAGAGCACCCTCTGCTCTTCCAGAGGACCCGGGTTTGATTCCCAGCACGCACATGGCAGCTAACAACTGTCTGTAGTTCCAGTTCCAGGCAAATAAATAAATAAATAAATAAAGTTTTTTTTTTTAAAAAAGTTAACCTCTATAGAGTAAGATTCTGTCTCAAACAAAACAAAAACAAGACCAGGTTAGCCTTGAACTCACAGATCACCTGCCTCTGCCTCTCAAGTGCTGTGATTAAAAGTATGCACCACCAGCAACCAGTGCATTTACTTCTTTTTATTTTATTTTTATGTTTAGGAATGCTTTGCCTGTCTGTGTATATACTACATGTGTGCCTGGTGCCTAAGGAAACCAGAAGAGGACATCAAACCCAGATCATCTGGAAAAACAGAAAGTGCTTTTAACTACTGAGCCATCTCTCTAGCCCCTTTCTGCACAAGCTTTATTATTTATTTCTTAATGTATTCTTTTATGGCACTAGGGATCAAATCTGTGCCTCTAGCCTGTGCATGAACTCTACTACTAAGCCACATGCCCAATTTATGAGATCCTTTTTCTTTTCTTTTATATATATGTATGCGTGTGTGTGTGTGTGTGTGTGTGTGTGTGTATGTGTGTGTGTGCAGATATATATGTGTATATATATATATGTAATATGTATGTGGTATAAGTGTTGGGGGTTATACATGGAACAGGATATAAGGTTTTCTACTCTAGCACTCAATACCTTATTCCCTTGAGACAGGGTCTCTCACTAAACCTGGAACTAGGTCAGTGACAGTAATCTTCTTCCTCCAACCTTGGCACTCTTTTAACCCCAGTTCCAAGATCACAGCAAGATCACTTGTGTTATTATTTTGTGTATGCTCTAATAAATAAAGCTTGTCTGAAGATCAGAGGGCAAAGTCAGCCAGAGTTAGCCATAGAGGCCAGGCAGTGGTGGCACACACCTTTAATCCTAGCACTGGAAGGCAGAGGGATTTCCATCTGTGAGGTCAAGGCCACCCTGGGCTATGCTAGATTAATCCAGTCTAAAAGAGAAAGAGATGGCTCACACCTTTAATCCCAGCACTAAGAAGGTTGAGACAGAAAGTGACATAGCTGAAAAGAGAAAGTAGCATAAGGATCTCAGGATTTCATTCTGAGGACTCGTGGAGAGAGATCTCTCCATTTCTGCTGAGAAGCTGGCATGAGGAGAAGTGACTATGACTTGTCTCTCTGATATTTTAGCATTTATTCCAATCTGGCTCTGGGATTCTAATTATAAGGCCAATTAGAATTTGTGCAACCAGGGCTAAAGAGATGGCTCAGAGGTTAAGAGCACTGACTGTTCTTCCAGAGGTCCTGAGTTCTATTCCCAGCAACCACATGGTGGCTCACAACCATCTATGATGAGGTCTGGTGCCCTCTTCTGTAAAACTGTATGCATAATAAATAAATAAATCTTTTTTTTTTTTAAAAAAAAAAAAAAAGAATTTGTGCAACCAGGGCTAGAGAGATGGCTCAGAGGTTAAGAGCACTGACTGCTCTTCCAGAGGTCCTGAGTTCTATTCCCAGCATCCACATGGTGGCTCACAACCATCTATGATGACATCTGGCACCTTCTTCTGTATATTGTATACATAATAAAAATAAATAAATCTTTAGGATTTGTGCCACCATCACTGTCTTGCCCCGGGTTCAGGGAGAGACCCTGCCTAACCTCTAACTGTATAGTCAGAAAGTTGTAACTATTAAAAAAAATAAGAGTCTCTGATAGAGAATGTGACTCATTCAAGGCAATCAGTGAAGGCATCGACATAGTCATCCCTAAAGTGATGAATAATGGAAGCAAATATTGTGAAAATCATCCCATAGTGGGAGGAAAGAAGAAATCCTACAGAAACTGACTGGCCTTGGGTGGTTAGAGCACACAGAACCAGAAGGTCAACAGGGAAGTGGTCAGGCATGAAATCCTACATGCTTTTGCTGGTTCTATGAAGATTTGGGTCTTAATCCTAAACAGACAGACACTGCCATCATTTACATCATACATGGCTCCCCAAAGGCCCATCTAATAATGCTTAATGAAGAGAGTAAACTTAGCTCAAGAAACTCCATTTTGTATTCTAGTAGCCATTTTACAAAAAAGGTAAAATAGAGTTCAGTTTCACCTTCCTGGCAGGGGCCTGCCCATTTCTGGGGAAAGAATAGACCTGCCTGACCAGTCTTAGGAAAAGAACAGGCCAAGGATTAGCCAAGAACATGTCTTATGCCTGGCCAGTCCTGGGAAAAGATCAAGCATTAGCCAAGAATATGTCTTGTAGTCAAACCACAACATGTTCCAACCTAGAGGCAGCCAATCAAAAACCAGCCACCGAAGGTAGGATCCAAGAATATCCTTGTGTGGAAAGTCCCTGAGCACAAGCCAATCAGTAGCACGCTTGCACCATGTCCCCAAGCAACTGGCTTTGCTGTAGTGTTTGCCTATAAAAGCCCATGTAACCTAGGAATGAACAGCTCCTCCTTGCTTGCTTTTGGGGTGAGCTCCCTGCCTGGCTTGTATTGCACTGCCAATACACCTTGCTGTTGCATTTCGGACATCCCTGTCTCTGGTGGTGTGGTGGAATGTTCTGTTGTATGCAATTATGCTATATGGAAATTGAAACCTTCCTTTTTAATTAGACAGAAAAGAGGAAATGTGGTGGAATGTTCTTTGCACGTTGTAAAGTACTGTTTTGGCCTATGCACAGTAGAAGTAGGTGGAGGATCAGAGCACAGGCAGATAGAGAAGGGTGGAGTTAGTCAGTCTCCATCCATCCCCCGAAGAAGAAGCATGTAGGAATTCAGGTGAGCCATGGGCTGTGGGCCACGTGGTGGAAAGATGAATAGAAATGGGTTGATTTAAGATGAAAGAGCTAGCTAGTAATGTGCTTAAGACATGGGCCAAAGAGTGTAAAGGATATAAGCGTGTGAGTCATTTCTTTGAGGAACAAAAGCTGCCGCGCGTCAGGTTACAAACTCCGGCGCCAAATGGGCCGGGAAACTTACTACAACATGGTGGTCTCTCTGGGAAGTCAAGCTTTGGGCAGAACACTTAATCTCCAGGGCACCATAACTGGGAGACAGTGGAATCTTTAGATGGTGGGTATAGTAAGGTCTTTAGGCCACTGAGGGCATGAGTCACCCCTCTCCCCTCTGGTCATGAGGTTGTGAGCATCTGCTTTCTCACATGATTCTGCCATTGCCACTGGGCTCCCGTCAGCAGTGACCTAAAATACCTTTTTATTTTCAAAAACTGATCATCTCGGGTTAAGCAAACATCATCAGAGTATTTCAAGTAGATGAGTGACATGGTCCTATTTGTGTGAAGAGAGCTGACTAAAATAGAGTGGAACGTTTGCAGGGCTATGGCCACTATCCAGGCAAAAGATTATCACAGGCTTGGACTAGAGAATTCTCAAAAGAGCTCAGACACTTCAGCTGGCCTTGGAGCTAGTGTGCTGCTAGGCTGCTTAGGGCAGAGAAAATGACATGACTTCCAGGCTTCTGGCTTGTGTATTTGGAAGAATGAGACCAAGGCTGTGATGGAGAATCCCCAGAGGAAGCCTAGTTTGGGGCATTTAACTGTGCTGCTTTTGAGATTCCTAAGAGGAAAAGTTGAGGTACAAGAAAGCAGTGGAAGCAGAAGATCAGGAGTTCAAGGCCAACTTCTGAGTGGGAGGTAAGCCTAGGCTAGACATCCTGTCTCCTAAAACAAAAGCAAATGAAAGCCCTCTGGAGACTGGGCAAAACGGGAATGCCTGGGAGGCATTAACACTGGTTTAGCAGGACTATTGAGTTCATGTCCAGGGCTAGACTGGACAACACAACAAAATCCCACCTCAAAAGGGGAAATGGGGTATTAGCAAGATAGCTCAGCCGGTAAAAGTTTATGCTGCACAAGCTGGATACCCTGAGTTAGATCCCTGGGAACTACTGTGGAAGATGAGAACAGACTCCTGAAAATTGTGCTCTGACACCCCTGCACACACATACCCTCCCCTGCACACACACACCCTCCCCTGCACACACATACCTTCCCCTGCACACACACACACACACACACACACACACACACACACACACACACACACCCTTACACAGGCAAACTCTCCCCTCCATACAACAGTGAAATATTTTTTTAAGATCACTGAATGGGGCTGGAGAGTTAACTTGGCAGTTAAGACCATCTGCTACTCACACTGCTCTAGCTGGAAGCTGTCCTTCATCCTGGCCTCTCCCTTCCCACCTGAACCTACCATGCCCAGGATGCCTAGTTCATGGTCCAGTCCAGATCCTGAGCTAGGTCTTTGCATCTGAAGGCTCTTCACAGCGTGTCCAAGCTGCCGCACGAGTTCTGTCAGCTCCTGGATGACGTCTGTGGTGCTCTTCTGTAGTGCCACCTTTAAAAGAACAAAACTGGGCTCCTGGATCCTGAAAACTGAACCCAGGATCACCGCTCAATAAAGGAGGCTATGACTGCCATGGTGGTAGCATGAAAGAAAACATTTATACCAATGGAAGAGAGAGCCAAGAAACAAACTTTCGGATATATCGCAAAATAAATGTTTACAAGAATCCCAAGACTACTTAAAGGGACAAGGAGTCTTTTCAACAAATACTAACTAGAAATGTGTATTTCTATACCAATAAATGAAGTGAGTCAGTTTTGATTTTTTGTTTGTTTGGATGTTTGTTTTGAGACAGGGTCTCTTTACATAGTCCTGCCTGTGACCAGGCTGACTTGAAATTCAGAGATTCATCTGCCTCTGCCTCCTGAATGCTGAGATGAAGGGAATGTGCCACCATGCCCTGCTTGAAGTCAGATTCTTACCTAACACTGTATAGAACAAAATGAAGTGAGGAGCCTGGGGGAGAGTGCATGCCTGTTACATCTCAGGCTCTCAGATCAGCCTCAAATGAAAAGAGTAAAATTGGGGGGCTGGAGAAATGGCTCAAAGGTTAAGAGCACTGACTGCTCTTCCAGAGGTCCTGAGTTCAATTCCCAGCATCCACATGGTGGCTCACAACCATCTGTAATGGGATCTAGCGCCCTCTTCTGGCCTGCAGTCAATGCAGGTAAAATGCTGTGTACATTAATAAATAAATAAACTTTAAGGAACTCAATTGTAAGAATAATCTGATGTAGAAACATTTTAAATGTTCATTACTAGATAAACTGATTAGAAAATGTTACGTCCATACATGATACGACAGTCACCTAAAGCAAAGACGTTCTGATACATGATGCAACATAAGTCAGCCCTAAAAATACTATGAAAATGGAAGAAGTTAGAAACGTGGAAAAGTCTCATTTACATGAAACATGTAGAATAGGTAAATAGAGTCATAGAATGGATAGTTGTGGAATATTACTTTAACTAGGTGAAGATGTGTTACATTCATTTATGCTGTGGACTATTGAACTGTGTAAAGGTGTGTTGCTGCACTTGTGTTTGTGCTGCATTTGTACAATGATGTAAGGATGTGTGTTTTAATTGTGTAAAGATGTGTTGCATTTGTTCCACCTTGCCTACCTAAGGCACCTGATTGGTCTAATAAAGAGCTGAATGGCCAATAGCTAGACAGGAGAACAGATAGGTGAGGCTGGCAGGCAGAGAGAATAAGTAGAAGGAGGAATGTAGGGGAGAGAGAGGGAGAGAAGGAGAGAACAGGGAGAAAGAGCGGGACTCACCCAAGATAAGAAGACAGACAGACAGACAGACACAAGAAACAGTGAGAGCAAGATAAACAGAAAGAAAGAAAAGTAAAGCCCTGAGTTAAAAGGTAGAAAAAGAGAAACAGGTTAATTTAAAAGAACTAGCCAGAAATGAGTTTACACTAGGCTGAGCATTCATAACCAATAAGAAGTCTCCATGTCATGATTTAGTAGCTGATTGATAACTCAAAAGAAAAAGCCTGGTACAGTAGATGAAACGTGTGGAGCCTGGAGGCACAGGAATCAGGTGTTACTGCTTAGTGAGTACAGAGGTCCTCTTTGTGATGATGAAATCACTTTGGAAACAGATGCCAATTGTTTGACTGGTTGGCTGGTCATGGTGGCACATGCCTTTAATCCCAGCTCTTGAAAAGCAGAGTCGGGCTGGAGAGATGGCTCAAAGGTTAAGAGCACTGACTGTTCTTCCAGTGGTACTGAGTTCAGTTCCCAGCAACCACATGGTGGCTCACAACTGTCTATAATGACATCTGGTGCCCTCTTCTGTATACTGTATACATAATAAATAAATTTTTAAAAAAATAAGAAAAGCAGAGGCAAAAAAAGATTTAAAAAATAAAAAAAGGATAAAAAGAAAAAAAATAAATAAATAAAAAGAAAGAAAAGCAGAGCTCTGAGTTCAAGTGATCCACACTAGTCATTGCAGACTTGGAAAGCCAAGGCAGACAGAGGTCCTCGCTCACTTCAGGTTCAAGGCCAGCTTGGTCTATACTAGTTAGATCCTGTCTCAACACATTAATAGAATTAAACAGTGCTAAAGTGGCAAATTGTATGGTGAATATATATACACATAATATTTATATTTATATTCTATCACACTAAAAATTTTCAGACATCACAGAAAGGCTGGTGAAAAAAATGGAAATATGCAAGAAAGAGTGCACTTCGTATCTGCTGAATGGGATTTAGATTAACTATTGTTTGTGAGATTTTTAACTACTGTTTGTGATCAGACCTTACTACATAGCTCAGGCTGCTGTGGGGCATGCACCTGGTTCAGTCTCCCAAATCTTGGGATTACAGGCGTGCAATTCGCTCGCCAGGCTTTTCAACTTTATATAACTCTGAAGTTTTCAAGGATTCTCCCGAA
This sequence comes from Sigmodon hispidus, assembly GCA_004025045.1. Taxonomy (NCBI): domain Eukaryota; kingdom Metazoa; phylum Chordata; class Mammalia; order Rodentia; family Cricetidae; genus Sigmodon; species Sigmodon hispidus. The sequence goes on along the minus strand of PVIH01006520.1, from coordinate 15,889 downwards.
AACAGATTAAATTGATAAAATCACGTAGCGGAAGAGGAAGGCAGGAGAGACCCAAGGGGGCGCACCACGGTTGCCAGAGAGGTGCAGGCTCCCTACCAGTGGCGGGGCTGAACGACACGGCGACAGGGGTGCAGGCGCGGTTTCGGGACCAGCCTCGAGCTCTTGCGCCGCTTGGCGGTACTTGTCCGCCAGATTCTGCAGCAGTAGGTTCTTGCACAGCGTGGGTTTCGCCACGGGACCCTCCCGGCAGATGGGGCAGGCCCAGGGGCGGCCATCCTTGCCCGCGCGCTGAGTGACCCACAAGCCATTGAGGCACTGGTGGCAGAAGCTGTGGCCGCAAGGCAGTGTGACAGGCCAGTTCAGCAGCCCTTGGCAGATAATGCAGCTCAGATCCTCCTCGCTCAGCCACACAGGCACCGAAGTGGCCAGGACTAGGGCGGCCATACTGGGCTGTGGGCAGGATGTGCTGTAAGACTCAGCTCTGCCCCACCCACTTCCCTAGTTTTGCCCCGCCCACCGCATGCCCCACCCCGTCCAGTAAGTTCACAGTCTTGCCAGCATCTAAAAGTGCCTTGCAAGCTGGCCGGCCTCCAGCTTGGAAAATCATTTCTGTCAATCTTCTGGCTCCCGCTCGCTACGTCTATTAATCAAACTTAAGCTACGAAGGGGGCTCGTTTCAGGAACTCATTTGAAGGTTGCGCCCACTAGATGGCGGATTTTGTTTTCTGAGATCTCTGCAAACAAAACAAAAAGCAATTGAGTAGCAGCGCAGCCTAAGTAGCTGAGTATTTTGAGATGCTGAAGATGAATTCAGAATTTTATTTTGTTTTGTTTCTGTTTTTCGAGATAGAGTTTCTTGTAACTCTGTAGACAGAGATTCACTTGCCTCTAGCTTTACGATTGAGAGCTGAGAATAAAGGCAAGCACCTCCATTGACCAACTATTTTTTTAATATAATTTTACTTATTTATGTTTTATGTGCTTTGGTGTTTTGCCTGCACATGTGTCTGCCTTAAGTTATAGACAGTTGTAAGCTGCCATCTGGGTGCTGGAGATTGAACACTGGTCCTCTAGAAGAACAGACAACTGAGCTTCAGCCTCCAGAAATTATTTCTAACAATCTCTCAGTAGGATTTTTATTGGATTTTTAAAAAAATACTGTATTTTTGGCCTGGCGATGGTGGCACACATCTTTAATCCCACATTCAGAAGGCAGAAACAGGCAGATCTCTGTGAGTTTGAGGCCAGCCTGGTCTATAGAGCTAGTTCTGGAACAGTCAGGACTATACAAAGAAACTCTGTCTTGAAAAACCAATCAATCAATCAATAAATAAATAAACAAACAAATAGGAAAAACAGACAATCAAGCAAATAAGCAAGCAAATGAACAAACAAAATTCTTTTTTTTTTTTTTTTTTTTTTTGAGGAATAATGCTGAAAACCCCTTTCTTTTTTTTTTTTTATTTGCCTTGGTGTTTGCCTGGAACTGGAACTACAGACAGTTGTTAGCTGCCATGTGGGTGCTGGGAATCGAACCCGCGTCCTCTGGAAGAGCAGACGGTGCTCTTAACTGCTGAGCCATCTCTCCAGTCCCCAAAAACCCCTTTCTTAAGGCTTGTCAAGTGACTCAGTTATAACCAGTTAAGCTTCTACTTAGAGATATTCTTATTTGACCTGATATATTTAGAAAGAAAAATTAGAGTTGTTCATTTCAATACATCTTTGGCAGTCTCATGGTTTTGGAAAAATTTTATCTCACATGCTTAAAATATGTTTGAAAGTTTGGGGGCTGGAGAGATGGCTCAGCAGTTAAGAGTTCTTCCGGAGGACGTGAGTTCAATTTCCAGCATCCACATGTCAGCTAACAACTGTCTGTAATTCCAAGATCTGGCACCCTTACACAGTTATACATGCAGGCAAAACACCAATTAACATAAAATAAAAATAATTTTTTAAAAAAAGAAAGTTTGGGGGAGTCAGTTGAGCTCACTGAGTTCATGAAGACTATTTGCCACTTTAACCAGAACCAGGCTGCCAAATCGAATTCATCTCTTGTTTAAGTTAAAAGGGGGTGAGTGTGAGCTGGAGATGTAAAGCAGTTGGTAGAGTGTTTGCCTTGTGCTTGAAGCCCTGGGTTTGGTCTCCAGTACCGAGCATGGCGACAGAGGCCTGTGATCCATCTCAGTACTCCGAGGGAAGAGAATCAAAAGTTCAAGGCCATCTTTAGTTACATCATCAGTTGGAGGACAGCCTGGGATACATAAGAACTGCTCCCAAAAAATAAAATAGGGCCAGGCAGTGGTGGAGCACAGAGGAGGTGGAGCACAGAGGAGCACTCTGGAGGCAGAGGCAGGAGGATCTCTGCCAGCTTGGTCTATCAAGTGAGTTCCAAGACAAGGCAGAGCTGTTACAGAGAAATCCTGTATTGAAACAGACACACACACAAAGAATAAAATAGGACTGGTTAGGTGTTTCAGCAGATAAAGTGTTTGTTGTACAAACTTGACACGTGAATTTGGTCCTAGAACTCACAGAAAACTTGAAGGAGAGAAGCAACCCCACAGGATTGTCTTCTCACAACATGTGTGCTGTGACACATACTCCCTTGAACATACACACACACATACATAATAATAATAACAGACACAAAGACAAAAAATGGTATTTTTGCTTTGGAGAACTCTACTCTTGGGAGTTCTTTACTCATTTTTCCTTAAAAAAAAAAAATCTACATTTGCTCTGCTTAAAAATAAATGAACAAAATAAAGGTAGCCTCAAAGACCAAGACAGAAATGCAGACAGAGGTCAGGATCCAAGCCAGACCATGTGCTGTATCTCACTGGAATTTTTCCCTTGTACTACCGTTAGGGGTGAGTTCCCTGAGCATGGGAGCCATGCCTTTACTGATTTCCCCATCCCAGAATTTAGCCAGGTAGACCCCCAAGGAGCACATAGTACTGGAAAAGGCAGGTGAATGGCTCTTAACAATTTTTTTAAACATTTATTTTTATTTTATGTGAATTGGTGTTTTGCCTGCATGTATAAGGGTGTCAGATCTTGGAATTACAGACAGTTGTTAGCTGTCATGTGGATGCTGGGAATCGAACTCACGTCCTCAGGAAGAACAGTCAGTGCTCTTAACCGCTGAGCCATCTCTCCAGCCCATGAGTGGCTCTTTTGTTTGTTTGTTTGTTTTTGTTTTTGTTTTATCAAGGGTGGTAATGCAAATAAGATTGCTACACATATATTTACTTTGCGTTCAGCTTTCCCTCTGAATTTTTTTTTCCATCCCTGTATATCCTTATTCTAGGTCCCTTCCCCCTCCCACCACATCTGGTCATTTTTCTTCTCTGCAACTCCCCATCCCCTCCATGGGCAGGGAGCAGACAGTCCTATGGTCCCACTGACCCAATAATGCTTGGATCAGTCTCCACTCCTGGCCAAATCCAGTTTTGTCCCCCCTCCCTCAAGAGTGAGTCTGGTGTTCCTATAGTTGGAGTGGGGTTCGAAGGGTCAGTCCAGGGTGTTTCTGATCCCAAGCTGTTCAGTGGTTGTGGTTTGTCGCTTGGGCATGTTTGGCTTTTTTTCTTGTTTGTTTGTTTAGAGACCACTAGTGAGTGAGTACATCCCCTGCTTATCTCTCTTAGTTTGTGATACCTCGCTCAGGAGGATATTCTCCAAATCCATCCATTTGCCTGCGAATTTTAGGATATCATTTTTTTCTTACTGTTGAGTAGTATTCCATTGTGTAGATGTACCACAGTTTGTTAATCCATTCTTCAGTTGAGGGACATCTAGGTTGTTTCCAGGTTCTTGCTATTGCAAATAATGCTGCTATGAACATGGTTGAGCAATACCTTTGGAGTGTGAATGTGCCTCTTTAGGGTATACACCCAGAAGTGGTATTGCTGGGTCCTTGGGGAGATTGATTCTCAATTTTCTGAGAAACCTCCATATTGCATTCCAAAGTGGCCATGAGTGGCTCTTAATGCATGCTCTACAGTGGTTCTCAACCTTCCTAATGCTGTGACCCTTGAATACATTTTCTCATGTTTTGATGATCCCCAAACATAAAGTCATTTTTGTTGCTACTTCATAACAATAATTTTGATACCACTATACATTTTAATGTAAATAATTCGGAGATAGAGGTTTATTTACCAAAGGGTTTGTGACTCACAGGTTGAAAATCATTCCTTTAACTGTCACTGGAGTAGATATAGCCAAAGAATTTTAGAAGCTAGAGAGGACCCAGCCCCCCAGGAAGCTTCATTCTGGAATTCTTCATCTAGCATTTGTATTGCTGCTGCTTTGGGGAATTCAAAGAAAGTCCAGTAAACTCAGGGAATCTCACCAGGCATGAAGGCACCTGTCTATAATCTCAGTATTCAGGAGGCAGACAGGAAGGTATCTGTAAGTTTGAGGCCAACCAGTCTACACAGGGAGAAAGAGATCCTATCTCAAAAGAATAAACAAAAACAAGGGCAGCCTGGGCTACTACATGAGATCCTTATCATTATATATATATATATATATTCTTTTTTTTTAATTAATGTGAATTGGTGTTTTGCCTGCATGTATAACTGTGTAAGGGTGTCAGATCTTGGAATTACAGACAGTTGTTAGCTGCCATGTGGATGCTGGGAATCGAACTCAGGTCCTCTGGAAGAACAGTCAGTGCTCTTAACCGCTGAGCCATCTCTCCAGCCCTATATTTTTTTTTAAAAAAAAGATTTATTTATTATATATACAGTATACAAAAGAGGGTACCAGATGTCATCATAGATGGTTGTGAGCCACCGTGTGGTTGCTGGGAATTGAACTCAGGACCTCTGGCAGAACAGTCAGTGCTCTTAACCTCTGAGCCATCTCTTCAGCCTCTATATATTCTTTTAAAGACCATGTCAGTCTGTTGAAGAGATGGGAGAACATCCAGTCAATCTCTGCATTTTCCTTGAAAGAGAAGAAACAAGTCACTGAACAGGAACCTTGAGCGTCTCCTTCTCTTCACATTTCAGCCACAGGAAATTTCTTTCCATTCTTCCTTCCTAACTTGAGGTCTTTCAGCATCTTCTTTCCTCAATTTGAATTATTTTCCTCACCCTTTCCCTTTGGGTAACTTCTATTCACAGCTGGGAAATTCCCGTCGTTAGCATCGCTTTCTTGAAAGGAAGGAGGAAGGAGGCTTCCCTCTCCAATCCTCTGCAGCCACCACCCTCACAGCAGCCCAGGTCACAGAAGCCCAGGTCACAGGAGGAGGAAGGAGGCTTCCCTCTCCAATCCTCTGAGTCACCACCCTCACAGCAGCCCAGGTCACAGCAGACCACCTGCTGGCACCCGGCAGCACTGGGGAAGAGATTAAATCCAGGTAATTGACATTGAATTTCAACAATCAGTGCAGCTTTCTCTTATTTTCTTTTTTTAAAATTTTTTAAGGTTAAACTTAATTTTTAAACATGTGTGCCCATGTAGGCCACAGAGGATGGATCCCCCTGGAGCTGAAAGCACACAGCTGGCTAGGAATTCCAATCCTCTGGGAAAGCAGAGAGTGCTTTTAAGGGCTGAGCCATCTTTCCAGCTCCCGATTAATTTCCTCATTTTAAATTTAAAAAGTAAGGCAAATAGTGCAGTGACTTTTCTTGAGTTCTCAAGCTAATGGCAGGACTGAACCCAGATAGCTCCTCGGCCTGTTTCTTCCTTCCAAAGCACTGTGATAACGAAGAGGGTATCGCTTTCTCATTGTCTGAGTTTTTATTTCTTTTCAAATGTGCACAAAAAATGGAGTTCTCTGAGGAACTTTTAAAAATCTTTTTTTAGCTGGATAGTCCTTTAATCCCGGCACTCCGGAGGCAAAGGTGGATCCGGTCTGGTCTGATCTACAGACTGAATTCCAGGACAGCCAAGGCTACACAAAGAAACCATGAACCAACAAATAAATAAATAAATAAAATATGTTTTCAAAAAAGCTGGACAGTGGTAGCCAGAAAACCTAACACACTTCTTTTAAAAATTTTTATTTGCTGGATGGTGGCAGTGAACGTCTTTAATCTCAGCACTCAGAAGTCAGAGAGGCAGGTGCGTCGCTGTGAGTTCTAGGCCAGCCTGGTCTACAGAGTGAATTCTAAGACAGTAAGAGTTACAGATTGAGACCCTGTGTCAAAAAACAAATAACAACAACAACGAAATCCACAAAAATAATGATGTATTTTTGTTGTATGTGTATGTTTGATCCGCATGTATGTACAGTGTACCTTGTGCATACAGTGCCCATGGAGGCCAGAAGAGGGCGCTAGATGATCATGTGAAACTGGAGTTGCCACCCTGAGCCTCCGTGTGGGTCCTAGGGCAGAGTCCACTGTGCAACAAATGTTCTTAAATGCTAAGCTGTCTCTTTTCCAGCCTTCTTGGGAAAAAAATGTTTAGTTAATTATTATTTTGTTTATTTAAGTGCTAATGATTAAAATATGCTAAGCTTGGGGCGGGGGAGCCTAAAACTAAAAGAGAAATTTCTACACTTTAAACCACCAGACCCTGTTTGGATCCTGGCCCCAAAGACTTGGAATTCTTTATGCAAATATTTGGAGTTTAACTCTAGTAACCCAGGAATAACCCGTTAGAGATGGACGTTTCCCTGTCCTGGCTGCCCCGAGGTCCCAAATAACTAACTCGGAGGCTTGATATTAGTTATTAATGCTCAGCCAATAGCTCCTCACTCCACCCTCCTTCTCCCCATCATTCTGTTCTGTTTGCTTAACGTCCTGCCCAGCTACTGGCCTGACAGCTTTTTATTATCTAATAAGAGTGATAATATTCATAGCTTAGAAAAGAATTGTTCTACAGCAGGCATTCTCAAGATCAAGGAGTGCTGGATTAACTTATTAACACGATGGCGAAATGTCACTATCTACCCAGATAATCATACACAACCAGCACAGAAGTGACCAAGGAACTTCCCTTAACTGTCATGCAGGAATGCCCTTTCCTTGGACAGGAGAGTTCTCTCTGAGATGTCTCCACATCTCTGTCTTTCTAGCAACATTTTATTTAATTTTCTTTTTCTATCTGTTCTGGGTTGGTAAATACTTTTACCCCAGGACTCCCCTTTGGTCGCCACTGCTCCCAGCAAAACACAAGGACACATTCTATCACTGAGCTGAACCTCCAGCCCCTCCTAGCGGGGCTGAGACAATATCACTCCAGGTTGCCCAGGTTCTTTCTCACTCTCCCGTTCAAGTGGTCCTATCCAAACCTTGTACTTGACTGCAAATGGACCCACTATGGCTGGCTCTGGGGATATTAGATTCTTTTTTAATATTTATTTTTATTTTATGTGAATTGTGTTTTGCTTGCATGTATAACTGTGTAAGGGTATCAGATCTTGGAATTACAGACAGTTGTTAGCTGCCATGTGGATGCTGGGAATTGAACTCAGGTCCTCTGGAAGAACAGTGCAGTGCTCTTAACCACTGAGCCATCTCTCCAGCCCCAAACATTAGATTCTTGAAGGAAAACCATTGCCTTTGAAGAGTGAAGACTAGGTGTTTTATCAACTTTTTAATATGAAAACTCAAATCTATATAAAATGTTTACAAGTAGGAAAATAAATGTCCATCTACATTTCATCTAGATTCATTAGCAGTGTGCGCTGTGTAGATAGTTATAGATATGCACACATGTGCATTCCATTTATATACATGTCTACATATACTGATTTTTTTAGTTGAACATTTAAAAACTGGCCACAGACACCATTTACAGTTTACTTCAGTACGAGTTTCCTAAGAACAGAAACACTATACAAGCACATCATAATTGTCAAGTTTTACAATATTTATAGCTAATATACATTCAGGTCTTAATTTCTCCAACATCAATTATATTCTTTACAGTGACTTCTTTTTTTATTTTATTAAAATTGGTATGAGGGTGTCAGATTTCCTGGAACTGGAATTATAGTTGTGAGTTGCCATGAAGGTGCTGGGAATTAAACCTGGGCCCTCTGGAAGAGCAGCCAATGCTCTTAACTGCTGTGCCATCTCAAGGCTTCTCCTTTTTAATTTATTTATTTTTATTATAAGTGCATTGGTGTTTTGCCTGCATGAATGTCTATGTGAGGATGTCAGATCTTGGGAGTTACAGACAGTTGTGAGCTGCCATGTGGGTGTTGAGATTTGAACCCAGGTCTTCTGGAAGAGCATTCAATGTTCTTAATGACTGAGCCATCTCTCCAAACCTCCCCTTTATGGATTTTGCTTGCATGTACATCTGTGTTGGATTCCTTGGAACTGGAGTTACAGACAGTTATGAGCTGCCATGTGGGTGCTAGGAATTGAACATGAGTCCCCTGGAGGAGAAGTCAGTACTCCCAACCACTGAGTCATTTCTCCAGCCCCTCAAGCCCCCTTTTTAAAATCCAAGTTCCGGGGCTGGAGAGATGGCTCAGCGGTTAAGAGCACCGTCTGCTCTTCCAGAGGACCCGGGTTCGATTCCCAGCACCCACATGGCAGCTAACAACTGTCTGTAGTTCCAGTTCCAGGCAAAACACTAAGGCAAATAAGTAAATTAAAAAAAAAAAATCCAAGTTCCAATCAAGAATACCAAACTGCATTTAGTTGCCATCTCTTGGTATTGGTTTTGGTTTGTTCTTCTTTGAATCAGGATCTTATATAGCCCAAGTTAGCCTTGAGCTCTTTATGCATAATAGCAGAGCCTCTGGTCTTCCTGCCTCTTCCTCCCTAACCCTAAACTTACAGGTACCACTGCCCTGTCTTTGGTTTGTCTGTATCTCAGCCTCTCGTTAGTTTTTGGAAACAAGTTTTCTCTATAGCCCTGGCTGTCCTAGAACAGGCTACCCTTGAACTCACAGAGATCTACCTCCCTTTGTCTGCTGAGTACAGGAACCTAAAGGTGTGTATTACCATGTCCAGTCAATCTTTTTGGGGGGCGGGGAGTTGAGACAGGGTTTTTCTGTATAGCAGCTCTACCTGTCCTAGAACTCACTCTGTAGACTAGGCTGGCCTTGAACACACATTCACAGAGATTTGCCTGCCCCTGCCTCCTGAGTGTTGGGATTAAAGGCGTTCACTACCACCACCTGGCAATTTATCTTTTCACGTTGATATTTGAAGAGTCCAGGCTAGTAGTATGCCAACATATAAGTAATATTTGAATGTCTAATTATTTCTTCATAGTTAGGTTCAGATTAAACTTTTTACAGTTTTCTGCTTGCACAGTCTTGATGCTGAGGGTGCTTTTTTATTGCGACATCTCCACCCCCTCTCTGTAAATTTTGTTATTTGCCTGCTTGTTTTTGGTGTTTTTAATATTTATTTGTTATTTGTACAGTATTTTGCCCTCATGTATGCCTGCACACCACACTAGAAGGCACCAGATCTCATTATAGATGGTTGTGAGCCACCATGTGGGTGCTGGGAATTGAACTCAGGACCTCTGGAAGAGCAGCCAGTGCTCTTAACCTCTGAGCCAACTCTCCAGCCCCTGTTTTTGTTTTTGTTTTGTTTTGAAACAAGGTCTTGCTATGTAATTCAGGTTGGACTTGAACTCCCTGTATGGTCCAGGCTGGCACTGAACTCAGGGCACTCCTGCCTCTCAATAGGCATGCATCACGCACTCAGCTCTTGGTGCAGATATGAGAAAGCCTTCAAGACTTCTAAGCATGGAGAGCTAAATTCTTCTTGGTACCAGCTCCCCAAGGCTGAGAAATGCTTGTTGGATGGTTCTGGGAGCTGTAAGATAAACTACACCCTCGGTCTTGACAGAGATCACAGACGGGGTAACTGCTGGCCTCGTGACTTCCTTCTGGACAACCAGGGCAGAGGTGAACACTTCTCTAGGATTTCAGAAGCTCAGTGGCCAGCCAGCTCTTCTGAGTTGGGTCACCTGAGGCCACGATCACTCTCTGCAGATGCAGCTGCAAAGGAATAAGAAGGCTGGGAAGGTGCTGGTTCCATTGCTGCTGGAACAAAGGAACAGCCAAAGGGACAGAGGGAGCCAGAACAGCCCTGAAAGCAAAGAGAAACTTTCAATGAGAATAAAATGGAAAAAAAACAGACTTAAAGAGATCAACAGGAGACAGGCACATAGGTCAAAAGGGAGAGGAAGTAGGGGCAGAGACAGAGGTTCAGTCAGGCCACAGAACATAGCACAGTGGCTGAAGGTCATCAGTTACCTCGTGTGGCTTTGGCTTTGGGCCCTGGACAGTGAAGACAGTTGTGGGTTGGGTTTGTTTATTTGTTTGTTTGTTTGTTTTGGCTTGGTGTTTGGTTTTTGAGACCACGTCTCACTACGTAGCACTAGCAGTCCTGGAATTCACTCTGTAGACCAGGCTGGCTTGGACCCCACAGAATTCCACCTGCCTCTGCCTCCCAAGTGCTAAGAATTAAAGGCCTTCTCTGGTTACCACACCATGATATGCTGGTTGTTTATATTGGTAAGTCTTGGAAGGCACAAGGCTTCCCCCAGAGGCTGTTAGGGCCACCTATTCAGTCTGTACTTTTCCAAACTAAACTTTTCCTCTTGAACGAAGCTCGGCCCTGGGCCAGATGTTTCCGCCTTAACTCAGCATATCTTTACACAGGGTTGTCAACAGATGGGAACAGTCTCATTGTGACACTTGTGGGGTGAACAGGAGGAACAGGGGAGGAACACAGACAAAGGAAAGGGTTGAAGAAAGGAGAGAGAACACTAAAAAAGTCTCCTCTCTGTGTGAGGAGGAATCCAGGATCCTAGGAGGTGCCTGGTAGGGTGATCCCTGCTAAGGATACCAGGCCAACATTTTCTTATGAGAAAAAGGTCAAGGGTGTGGGGAATCTGAGCAGCTGGGTAGAGCCAGCCTGCAGCTCTGCTAGGGCCAGACTCCTTGGAGCTTATAAAGACAGCTGCAGAGAGGAACTTGGTGCAGAGGGAACTTTCTGGCAATAAAGTGCAATGTGTGTGCTTTTCTCTGACAGGAAGTAAGGGCAACTCAAAAGGCTGAGTCAGGGCCTTCCAGGACCACAGTGAAGGAGCCCTTTTTCTGCCCTCACCCAAAAGAACCCCAAGCCCACCCGCACTGCTCACTGAGGTGGTTGAAGGGCGTCAAGGGACTGGACAGGACATCTTGAAGACTCTCCAGCCATTCTTGCTGCTCCTTCTCACTGGGGCAGGTGAAGATGAATTTCCGCTCTGGAGTGATGACTGTGAGTCCGGCCTTCCAGCGATTCCCTCGGATACCTTTGGGCAGGCCCTCGCATACTTCATATCCCTGCTCATTGCTTCCTAGAAAAACCTGGCCCTGCTCGAAAGCATCCTGAAAATGGAAGGCATGTGGTCATCAGAGGCTGTCCTGGGGCAGAGCCCTGCCAGTCCTGAGGTCAAGCTTGGTAAAAAGATGTATATGTCATTGCCAGATGGGACTTGGAATTCGAAACATTAAAACCTAAAGTAAACTGCATACTGATCTGCTGGAAACACTAACATATAACAAATACACCATCGACTGGAAAGTCAAAGGCTGTATTTTTTTTTTTTTTTTTTAAAAAACTTTATTTATTTGCCTTGGTGTTTGCCTGGAACTGGAACTACAGACAGTTGTTAGCTGCCATGTGGGTGCTGGGAATCGAACCCGGATCCTCTGGAAGAGCAGACGGTGCTCTTAACCGCTGAGCCATCTCTCCAGCCCCAAAGGCTGTATTTTTTGCTTTGTTTTGGGCACTGGGGATTGAGTTTAGAGTCTCAAACATGTCGGGCAAGCCTACTCCCCCACACCCCTTTTAAATTTAAGACAAAGTCTCTCTAAGTTACACAAGTTGACCTTGAATTTATTCTGAAGCCCAGGAAGTCTGTGAATTTGCAATCCAACTGTCTCAGCCTTCCCAGTATCTGAGATTACAGGCTGGTGCTCCCAGACCCACCTTAAATGGTTTACATGTTAGCACCTTGTATAGTCATCATGGCCACTTCTGAGCAAAGCATTCATGCTAAGCCAATATTTTGGTAAGAAGGGAAATGCAGCATAGAGAGCTAAATGCACACCCAGCCCGGGGCATGGCTCTATAATGGTAGGGCTGAGACAAGAGTCCAGAGTCCAGCCAAACTGGTTCTGAGCCCACAGCCACTCTAGACCTCCTGGTTAAAGGGAGTGGTTGGTTATACCTTACTTACAATTGTCAGCACTGAGGATCCTATATGGAGCTGAGTGACAAGCAGAGGCACAGGCTGTCCTGTCACAGGTTGCCCTGTCCTGAGATTCTGAGAGATGGTCTTTCTGTATATTCTGAGATCAGCATTAGCCCACCTGGCTAACAACATGCTAAGGAGGGATCAGGAATGGCTCTCACCAGGGGGTTCTTGTAGTATAGTAGCCTCCGCTCCAAGGGATCCAGGGCAAACCATCTTTTCTTGAAGGGTTCTCTCTGCTGCAAAAGGAGGAACCTCTTACTAGACATCCGAAGCCAGGCACAGAAGTCAGAGCCAGCTCAGAGAACAGGTCATCACACTGGCCTGGCTTCTGCAATCGGACACCAGAGCTTCTCCCTGGGCCCGGCTCCTGGGAACACATTCCCTCCAGCCTTACCAGCAGTGCTGAAACTGGTTCCAGGATCACAGGTCTGAACACCTACTCAGACTTTGGGTTGTTTGATTGTTTTGAGACAGGATCTCACTGTGTAATCCTGGCTGGCCTGAAACTCACAGGGATCCCCCAGCTTCTACTTCTGGAGTGCTCAGACTCTGAAGACCTAGCCCAGCCTCTCTCTGCTCCCACTTCCCTCCTCCCTCTTTGCTTCACACCTTCGGGTGCTGCCTGGGGGTGAAAGGGGTGCTTCCCTCTTTCTCAGACTGTGGACAAAGAAGTCTCAGCAAAAGGAAGCCAGGGAAGTCCGAGGTGACTCCTGCTCACAAGGTTCAAAGTAACCTAGGTCAAGGAAGAGAAAGCTTGAGGCAAAAAACCAGGGACTATGCCTGGCTTCTAAGAGAAGGGAACTATACCACCATTTGACCAAGTTTCCAATTCCTGAGGCTTGCTTTTTTTTTGAGACAGGGTTTCTCTGTGTAGCCTCAGCTGTCTTGGATCTGGATCTCATTCTGTAGACCAGGCTGGCCTCAAGCTCAGAGATCCACCTGCCTCCAGAGTGGAGGCAGGTGGATCTGCCTCCTCTGAATTAAAGGCATGTGCCACCACTGAACGGTTCCTGAGGCTTTCTTTCACACTGTCCTACATCCTGTGACACATTATAATTGTCTTTTTACACTGAGCCTCTGACCATATGCATGCTAGGCAAGCCCCTTAAGACACACCGCACTCTACCCTACCTTACTAATTTTTTTTAAAGTAGAATCTGTACAAAATTTTAATTTTTTTAAGTGAAATCTATTCATTTCAAAACATTTTTAAATGTTACAAAACAGCCAAAATATAAACTTAGAAAAATATCAGCCATACATCAGCAGTATAACATTAAGATTACATTTGAAGCTGGGCATAGTGGCATGTGTCTTTAAGCCCAGCAGGTAGAGGTAGGCAGATCTCTGTGAGTTCAAGGCCAGCCTGGTCTACAGAGCAAGTTCCAGGACAGTCAAGACTACACAGAAAAATGCTGTCTTGGAAGGGGGATTACATTTGAAGCCAAGATTATTTTGAGATGGGAGGGGATCGCTCACTAAATTTGCAGACTGAATTTGTTACGTAGACCAGGCTAGCTTGCTTTCCTTCTTCTGCCTCAGCCTCCTAAGAATCTGGGTTTGTGCAACCTTTGTCTGCTTTACAGGAAATCCCAGGCTCCTCCCCTCAGGGGCCCCTCGAGCCTTCCTTCTTAGATAAGTGTGTCAGCACAGGCCCTGGTGTGTGTGTGTGTGTGGAGGGGTTAGTCACTAGGAGCCAGGCTGAGTGGGAGGAAATTGATACAGCCATGTTTTTTTGGACTAGTCCTGTCCCCCTTACACTGTCTCGGTGGTGGATTCAGAAACATCTCAGTGCTGTCTAAGGGACTCCCTCTCAGCATTGCTTTCTCAGGGTTAGCAAGTCTAACGGTGATCAGAGGAAAGACACTGAGGAAAAGAACAGGGTGGTACAGGGCAGAACAAACCCCTAGAACAATGCTGGGTCCCACAGAAGCCGACTCCTCATCCCCACTCAGTGCTTCTGCACAGAAACTCACAGATACTGGTAATTCTTCCCCCTCCTCTCTCTTCAGCCCTCCCTCCCACACCTTTCTGCTTTGTTGGTGTTGGGACAGGACCATGTTAACCCAGAAAATGTACCTTTGGCCCAGTCTTCTCCATGAAGCCTTGTTTGAGGTAGTTCCTGGTGATGAGAGGCACGAGCTGAGGGGAGAGACAAGGCGGACCGACTCACTATTCACACCCAGAACTTCAGGATCCTGATTGAACTCGGCCCCAAGACAAAGGATATGTTTGGGATAGAGAGGGGAGTATTCTCATGGTTGATGGGTTCTATTGATAGTGTATGCTGGATATAATACAAATTGCTCAACAAAGTCAGTCAATGGGACCTTGATACATCTGTAGAGTTTTCTAGCATGGCCCAGTCATGATTCAAGTATTTCATTCATCCCAGAGTATAGATTCAAGCAAGGTTATCAAGAGACTCACTTGTTAACATACATGGTAGCCAATGCCTTTAGTCCCAGTACTTGGGATTTTTTAATCCAGTACTTGGGTTTTTTGAGACAGGGTTTCACTGTGTATCAGTCCTGGCTGTCCTGGAACTCTCTCTGCAGACCAGGCAGGCTTCAAATGCAGAGATTCACCTGCCTCTGCCTCCTTAGTACTGTGATAGCAAGGGCTACATAGAGAAACCTCATCTCAAAACATCAAAAAGGAGGTGAGGAGAAGAAACCCACTTGTCTGCTAAGGCAGACTCTGGGTACAATTCACAGTCAGACACATTATCCATTGTGCAACTGGCCCGCCCACCTGGGTACAATTCTCAACCATCTTGGGTAATAGATTTTATCAGCCTCATTTCACTCACTAAGAAACCAGGCCACAGAGACGAGAGTGGAGACTTTACCATAGTCACATGACTGAGAGGAGGAAGAGGTGAGATTCACACTCAGGCCTCACAGTTCACAGGCCTATGTACCATCATCACATCATGCTACCAAAATGTAAAGATGGCAGAGCCCTTTAACTAGACTCCCAACCATGTCAACTGAGACCTTCAGAGACCTGCTCACAGAATCTGACACAGGCCATGAAGAGGCATCGGCAGAATGAACAAACAGAAAACTCTAGCCTGGGTGTTAGGAGAACAGAATCTAAGTACCACTTCTGGCCTCAAGCATCTGTCACCTTGGTAAGGTTCTGTTTCTGGGGTCCGCTTCCTACTGTGACCTCCAACAGCCTCACAGTCTGTTTTCCTCTGCTCAGAGATTGACCATGACTCACTGTGCTTCCCAGAAGGGGGGAGGGGGGAAATGGACAAATCCAGGGCTTCAAATATCCTTCTAGACTCCTAAGAACAACAGCAGGGTCTGGAGTCCAGGGACAAAGCTGAGCTGGGATGCGGGTAATCATGACAGAAAGTAAGACAGAGATGAGGCCCAAAATGAAAAATCTACACCAGACTACTCCATTCTATAGGACTTACTCTGTTTAGAGAAAATAGGGTCCCCAGTGTCCCGTATTCTGAATTCAAATCAGCACAGGACTCTGGGGAACAAGAGAAACGGGGACGTCACCTGGCTGGAGTTCTCCTTCCTTACTCTTTCCTATACTCCAGACACTGGCTCACTCCATTCTCATAATAGCCTGCCACCATTGCGCCATGGTAACATGACAGATGACTCACTGAAGCTCAGGGGTGAAGTCATTTGCTGGAAGGCACACTAGGGCCTCTGACTCCAGGGTCTATGTGCACCTCTATGAT
>PVIH01006519.1:76653-110448 GCA_004025045.1 Sigmodon hispidus | reverse complement strand
ACGAATGGCTGAAAGGCACCTGAAAAAGTGCTCATCATCTTTAGCCATCAGAGAAATGCAAATCAAAACAACTTTGAGATACCACCTAACACCTGTTAGATTGGCTAAGATAAAAGGCACAGATGACAGCCTATGTTGGAGAGGATGCGGATCAAGGGGAACACTACTCCATTGTTGGTGGGAGTGTAAGCTTGTTCAGGCACTTTGGAATGTAGTATGGCGGTTTCTCAGAAAATTGAGAATCAATCTCCCCAAGGACCCAGCAATACCACTTCTGGGTGTATACCCTAAAGAGGCACATTCACACTCCAAAAGTATTAGCTCAATTATGTTCATAGCAGCATTATTTGTAATAGCAAGAACCTGGAAACAACCTAGATGTCCCTCAACTGAAGAATGGATCAACAAACTGTGGTACATGTACACAATGGAATACTACTCAGCAGTAAGAAAAAATGATATCCTAAAATTTGCAGGCAAATGAATGGATTTGGAGAATATCCTCCTCAGTGAGGTATCACAAACCCAGAAAGATAAGCAGGCGATGTATTCACTCATTAGTGGTCTCTAAACAAACAAACAAGAAAAAAAGCCAAGCATGCCCAAGCTGCAAACCACAACCACTTAACAGCTTGGGATCAGAAACACCCTGGACTGACCCTTCAGACCCCACTTCAACTATAGGAACACCTGGCTCACTCTTGAGGGAGGGGAGACAAAACTGGGTTTGCCAGGAGTGGAGGCTGAACTAAGCATTATTGGGTCAGTGGGACCATGGGACTGTCTGCTGCCTGCCCAGGGAGGGGATGAGGAGTTGTGGAGAAGAAAAAAATGACCTGATGTCGCGGGAAGGGGAAGGGACCTTGAATAAGGATATACAGGGATAGAAAAAAAAAAATTCAGAGGGAAAGCTGAACCACAATGTAATTTTATGTGTAGCAAACTTATTTGCATTATCACCCTTAATAAGTCATGCTTATGATTTTTATTTTCTTTATAGTTATTATTAACTTACCAGTATTTTAAATTCATTTTACTGTTTTTCTTGATAAATACAAAATAAAGAAAGAAAACAAAGAAACCAACAGAACAAAATGATGTGGGGGAGGTGCAGTTTGGTGAGCAAATTTTGGATCAGGAAATGTAAGACAAGTGGTATGGATTTTAAAGATATTAGAACAAATAAAGAGAAGCCAAATACTTCCTCCGGAGCAAGAGGAAAAGTACCTTGAGGGTTCAATCCCTTGCATCTCCTGTAGTATGTGGTTTCTGACCTGGACTTTCAGGCCTAGCCTAGAGATTCAGACCCACTCACAACTTCACTGCCGCTTAGCACCAAATAATCACACAAAGGCTTATATTAATTTTATGCTGATCAGCCTAGGGCCTAGGCCTATAACTTGCTAATTCCTCATCTTAACTCAACCCCTGTTTCATATCTTGTTCAATCATGTGGCTCGGGACCTTTTCTCAGCAACATTTTAACTTCTTTCCTCTAAGTCTCACAGGCATCTCATTGTGGTGTCTCCGTGGTGTCTCTCTGGTTTCTCTGTGGCATCTCAACTCTGCTCTTCCTGCTCCCCGAGTTTTCTTAGTCTGGTAGTCCTGCCCACAGTTTCTGTCTGCCTTTGGCCAATCAACATTTTTATTAAACCAGTAGACAGGACAATTATTTACAATGTAACAACATAGTTCTACTACAAGTGAAGTATATAAAATTACAAATGCATTTAGAAAAATTTCCTTTGAATGAATGTGAAGGAAAGAAGGATGCCTAAACAAATTAGGTTCAGGGACACTGCTAGGACCACTCCATCCATGGAAATACTTTCATTGCTTCAGCCACACAAACACTCTGTGGTTTATTGCTGTAATCCAACCTGGCAAGCCTATATCTTGAGCTAACCATAAAATCTGGCATCATCCACAAAGTGCTAGTTCTTGGACACATAAAATATCTTGAAGGATCACTGAAGCTTAGATGAAGATTTCAAAACTGCAAGTGAGGCCATGCAATACAAAGCAGGGTTGCATTTCCTAAGGTGGGGAGCAAGAGGCCAAGATACAAGGCATAAATTTTAAAATATGTTCCAGTGGATATCTTATAATGTTGAAGATGCCAAGAACATTTAACATCTACCAAGAAAAGCAGTAGGCATCAAATGGAGCTGTTCTAAGAACCAAGTCATATGTACAACAGGTGGCAAGGCTGTAGAATTATGGTAATGAGCAAACCCACTGAAGCCCATATGATGTCACTGAGTCCTGGAAGTTGAGCTATAATGTTTGGTGTTTACCAGTCTGGACTCAGCCTTAAATCTTTCTTTGCTATGCTCCCATTCTTCTTCTTCTTTTTCTTTTTCTTCTTCTTCTTCTTCTTCTTCTTCTTTGTATTTATAAAAAAAAAACCCAGTAAAATGAATTTAAAATGCTGAAAAGTTAACAATAACTATAAAGAAGATAAAAATCATAAGCATGACTTATCAAGGGTGATAATGCAAATAAGATTGCTATACATATATTTACTTTGTGTTCAGCTTTCCCTCTGAATTTTTTTTTTCATCCCTGTATATCCTTATTCAAGGTCCCTTCCCCCTCCCACCACATCAGGTCATTTTTCTTCTCCGCAACTCCCCATCCCCTCCCTGGGCAGGGAGCAGACAGTCCTATGGTCTCACTGACCCAATAATGCTTGGATCAGTCTCCACTCCTGGCCAAATCCAGTTTTGTCCCCCCTCCCTCAAGAATGAGTCAGGTGTTCCTATAGTTGGAGTGGGATCTGAAGGGTCAGTCCAGGGTGTTTCTGATCCCAAGATGTTCAGTGGTTGTGGTTTGCCACTTGGGCATGCTTGACTATTTTCTTGTTTGTTTGTTTAGAGACCACTAATGAGTGAGTACATCCCCTGCTTATCTTTCTGAGATTGTGATATCTCGCTCAGGAGTCCATTCTTCTTTTAAAAATATGAATGTGCTATTGTATATTGGAAGCATGTAACTGGTTTTTTGTTTGTTTGTTTTTACTTTACAACTAAAAGCTCCTGTTGAATTTCAGAAAAGACTAGATTTTTGGAACTTGAACAATGTGAAAACTATGAGAACTCTTAAAGCTTAAGTGAATGCAATTTACATTATAAGATGGCCATGGACCTATCAGGCAAAAGCTGAATGTTATGGTTTGGATTTTCAATCTCCCATGTATTTGAACACCTGCACCCCAGGTAATGATGACATTTGGGAAACGATTTTGGAACCTTGGAGACATGCAGCCTAGCCAGTAGAAATAAGTCACCAAGCAGACTTTGAAGATAATATCTACTTCTGGTTCTTATGTAAGCTCTCCACTGCCAGTCTCCTACCACAGTCTGACCAGCCACAGGGCTCCACAGCCACAGACAGCAGTGAGTGTGACTGTCAAGCCTTTCCTGCCACAATGACCTGCTATGCTCTGAGCAGTAAGTCAGTACCCTTCCTCTATCATGTTGCTTCTGTTGGGCATTTGGTTAAAGCGAGAAGAAACATAATTAGTGGAATATTTAACATAGGGTATAACCACAGGGGTCAAATGACATTCTTAAGGAAGTAGCAGGTAATTTAAGCTTCAATTTGCTTTACTAAGAAGTGAAATGGGAAGAAAAAGTCAAGCTTGGGAGCATCCTGATTCAGATCCAAAAGTGTACATTGCTTGGAAACAGAGAATTTGAGAGGCCAGTGAGGCTAGTGGTAAAGAACAAAGACCAGCTGGTCCTGAAAGCTGTACAGTGAGGCAGGACCTGCCTCCTACTTAATTTCATTAAAACTTCTTGGCGTTGCCATCCACGTCACCTCCAGTAGAGGTATATATACACACACACACATAAGTATATATATATATATATATATATATATATATATATATATATATACATATATATCTTTTGTTTTTAAACTAAAAGCTACATAAAATACACACACAAAACTTATCTTTTTTATAAGGGGCTAGTTTTCCTTCTGTCTTGGTCATTGTCTATAGCAGATAAGCATTCTCAATATTTTCTTTGCCTGATACATGATCAGTTTCACTACAGATAGGACTGTGTATCTTTACCAGTTCCCTCTTACCCTCAGCCTGCCACATGATTTTTCTTTTGATAGACTTCCACATTTACTGTCTGTCTTTTATTTTGCTGTAAGTGTAATAGAGCTGATAAATGTCTATTGGGTTGTTTAACAGGAAAGAGAAAAATATTTTTTGATCCTCAGAGGCTGCCTTAAGGAAAAAACAAAAATCAATCCAGAAACTGAAAAGAAACCAAAGGATGTACTACCGGAGTATTCCAACCAAGCCGGCCACAGCCTGTAGTTGTGATCAGGTTCTCCCAACCCTGCCTGTATTGAAAACTATATGTATATATACAAACATATTTACATAGTATATTCTGCTTATGGTTTCCTCTTCGTCTATTCCCCCCAGCTCCTTCTTACAGTTCCTTTCATCCAGATTCACCCCTTTTCTGTATCACATTGGTAAACAAATAGGTTCTTAATGAATATTAATAAAATAAAACATAATATAGTGAGGCAAAACAAAAACTAACACATCAGAATAGGGAAAAATTAACAAACAGAAAAAAAAGAGCTCAAGAAATAGATACAGACTCAGGAACCCCATAAAAACACTAAATTAGAAGACATAAGAAGTTATTTTTACCCCTAGAGTAAAATGAGACAATAAGAATATATGTAATAAAAATTATAATTTTATCCTAGTAGAGAGAAGAAAAATATACAAATAAAATTAAAAGATAAAATACTAACACAAAGGAAAAGGGAAAGGCCAGAAATGACAGTATGGGGCAAGTGTCATCCAAGGACGCTGTGAGTTCCCTTTATGTTGGTCATCTACTGCTCTGTATGCAGCCTACCCTTAAGTGAGACTCCACTGGAGAAAACTAAACTTTCATTTGCAGGTGATTATCAATTGAAGATTGCTTCTTAGCTAGGGGTAGGAGCATGTGTCCATTTCCCTTTTCATCTCTAAGAACCTTCCTGGTGCAGGCCCATGCAGGTCCTGTGCATGTTGCCTCAGTCTTTCTGAGTTCATATGTGTGACAATCCTGTTCATTTAAAGACCCGTTTTTCTGTTGGTGCTCTTCTAGGACTCTTGCATTTTTTCTGTCTTTTCTTCTTCAGGGTTCCCTGAGGCTAAAGGAAATCTAAGGGGCAGCAGTATTCATCAGTTACCACAAAAGTCCACTGAAAACTATCTGTAATTTTGGTACATTCCTTTAGCATCCATCCCAGCACACCTGTCTCACTGCTATAGCATCCTAAGGGATTTCATTATTTTCATGAGAATTTCTCAACCCAGGACCCAAGTGAGAGCCATGCTGTCAAAGTCTTCACCTTGTTATCCTTATTGTCTAGCACTTTCCAACAGAGGCAGATATTAGCATCCTGTGGACAGCCATGTCTGTGATGGCTTGTTCTAAATCTTGTCAGAGGACAACCCTACCCTGACCCCGCTAGTCCAGAAAGTCAGGCTAGCGTCAGGAGCACTCTGTAACTTCTGTCACCACTGATGATTGCTCCAAGTAATGTGAAAGAGACAAATACAACCAGTGTCCAAAACTAGCTTCTCCCATATCAGAAACTTGTCATGGACTGAGAAGGGACTCACCTTTTTTCCTAATATAAACCATTTTCTTTCAGTGTTGGGTGCTAAAACCTAGAACTTTATGTATAGAAGACAACTAGACTACCTACTCTGCGCTACACACACAGCTTATTTTTATTATTTTTAACTTTGAGAAAGTCTTTCTGAAACTGATATTGAACTCATTCTATATCCTGGTAAGGCTTGAGTTTGGGACTTTCTGTTTCAACTTCCCAAATAGCTATGACTATAGGCGTAAACTACCAGCAGGCCCAGCAAAATTTTAATACAAAATTTGAAGGTGTAAGTTTATATGTTTGAGGAGTTGAGATGTGGGTTTTTAAAAGTCATTGGTAAGATGGAACACTTGTCTCTCACCACTGATATTTATGCTACTCTATGAACTCAGGGGTATCACTTCCCACTCTCTGACCATCTTTCCCCTCTATAAGAGAACTGATATTTCTATGCCCCTAGCAGAGAAAATCCCATTGCAGAGTCCTACAAAAACCCTTACTGTGAGTCAAAGGTTGCTTTGGGTCTGTGAACAAGTACTATCAATTTCACTCATATTATATTTCAGGACTCACATACATTCACAAACTACAGGTATTAGAGAGGGGATCTAACTTTTCTGAAGACATAAAAATTAGTTCAGAAATTAAGCCAGAGAATCTGACCTGGCAACACTGCATTAACTTCAAGGTGTTTTCCACATTCCCTTGGTTATCTGCAACCTAAGCCAGAGTCTAAATGTACTGTGATTGTCCCTAATAGAGAGACACAAGTTCAGAATGCAGAAATGAATCTGAAGAATAGTCTGAAGGCACATAGGCACTAGGATTAAAACAGAGTTGTTCCATCATAAAGATACAGCTGTCCATAAATCCAAAGGTATGAAGGACATGTTAGAATGCCTAGAGGACTCTTAAGGAAAAGAGTAATGATTCTGAGTGGAGTGAAACTATGCATGATGGTCTTTATTTTCTAAAGATTTTTTGATAAATGAAATAGAATCCAATTATTATAGAAATAATTTAATTAAATAAACTGTTTCATAACTATGTCTCATATAATTTACATGAAAGTTATTTTATTAGATAAAAAAATCATTAACCACATTATACATAGGGAAAAAACTAAAACAAAATAAGAAAAAATAAACTTGGACATCATATCTCCTGATACCCAGATTCCTTGTTTCCAGTAGTTACCAGAGTAGCAGAGCCTTCTGCTTGCCTGGCCAGCATCCAAGCCATATATTTCCCTTGGAGGAAGACCTTCATTTCCTTCAGTAAAGCAAAAAATACTACATTTAAAAAATCACTATGGGTGTTAGCAAACAGATCAGTTGACACAGACTGTTTTACATATAAGTATGAAGACCTGAGTTTGATCCCATAAACAGACATTTAAAAAAAATAGGTATGATAATGGGGGAAACAGAGATAGGCAGATCTCTGGAGCTTGCTGAAAAGCCTAGCTTACTTGGTGAGCTCCAGGCCAATGAGAAACCTTACCTCAAAAACACAGTGTACAGCACTGAAGAATGTTGCATAAAGTTGGCTTGTGGCTTATACATGTGCTCACACATACACGTGCATGTGCATGCTGCAAGCACACCACACACACAAATACACCTGCATACAAATGTGAACACAAACACACATTTACATCCAAAAATATCAAGTCTTCTTTCAGTGGGATTGATCATGTGTCAACATTCTGGAGTAATAGAAAAAAAATCTTTCATAGAACCAGTCATAAAAGCCTTCTCTAAAGAACTAAATCAACAGCTGAGGTTTTAGTGTCCTGTCTTCCTTTTGACTTTTGGTCATGAAAATCTGACATTCCATCCTTCCTCTTGATTTAATTGGCCTTGAGTACAAAATGGTGTACTGAGATAAGAAGTGAAAATATAATGGACCCTTGGGCCTTTGACCCTCTGAAGCCCCCATTTCAAATATGCATGCCTTTCTCTGAGACTCATGCATGTGAGGAGATAATAAATGGCTCTTCTAAAGACACTGTTATTTGAGGGGCTTTTTCTTGATGAAGTTAAACTTAATCTTAATGATTAAACCAGATGTCTTAATTTGAGAACTGATGTGAAATGCAGACACTAGCTACTGAGGTACCTGGCTCTTCCACTCAATTCACATGATCATAAGAAAGAAAAAGAAATAAAGGATGTCACATAATTCATCAGATTTAAAATCTCATCCATGGATGACACACTATAATTTTATGCATCACCTAAGGGAAAAAAAAAATGTTGCCAATTAAACTATGACATGACATTGATTGTAAAATGCAAATCAATTTCAAAATGTTAAAAATGTTCAGGGAAAAAACAACCTATGAATACGGTATATCAGGTAGGGATTTATCCTTTCACAGAGTTTAGATTTAAAGCTTATCACATCTACACATCCTCCCTATTTTAGTAAGAACACTGAAGCCAAGAGAGGGTCATGGATTTGTTCAAATTCAGTGATGGATCCATGATGAGATTCTCTACTGAAAATCAAAGCTTTTTAATAGGTCCCAGTAGATACTAAGTTACTGCTTGTGTTACCTTGACCACTAGTGACATGTTTATTTAATCAACCACCTGTTTCTGTTTTGCTCTTCTAAAATATGCAGCACTGAATATGCTGTGACAAAGGCCCTCACTCTCATCCCTCCCACACAGAAAGAGACTCAATCATCACAGGAGATGACAGAGGCAGATTTCACAACAGATTCATGGTCACACATTACAGGGCCCCTGTAAACCTTTATCAAAAACTCCAAAATAGATGGAGAAAAGCAAGTGGCCATCAAGAACTGCAGGGAGGAGCCTTCTGAAACAGGGCATTTAGTTGAGACAAAAATGGCTGGTACCTGGGTTATGTATACAAAGGGAACTCAGCCCATTTGCCTCCTTCTAGCCTACTTAGGTAGAAGACACTATTAGGAACAGCACCATGGCAGGGAAAGTCAAGGACCTAGACTCTCAGTTGTCAGAGACAGGTATGAATGTAAGCCTAGAAGAACCTGCATCAGTTCAGCCAACATAATAGGTAAGAGAGGCTGTCACCTCTCATCATCTGCTTTGGATCTAGAAAGACCAGGTTGGTGATGGAGTGTGGTAGTAGAAGTCAATTCAGATATCAGGGTGAAGTAGTCAGAGCCTGGGTCAAAGTAGTGAGAGCAGAGGGAGTTAGAATCCATTCTTTACAATGAAGCTTACAATGCATGAACTTTTGACATTATTGCCTATTCCTGGCACTGTTTCCTCTTTTGTTCCTAAATATAGCCTGTGTTTTAGTGGATTTTTTTTTTTTTTGCTACTATGTTAAAATACCCTGACAAAAAGCAGCAGTTTAGGGAACAAAAGAGTCTATTTCAGTTTAAAATCACAGATTATAGTTCATCATTGTGGGACAATCAACACCAGAACTTTAAACAGCTAGTCACATAACATCCACAGTTCAAAGCAAATAAATATACATATGCATATGCTTGTGCTCACCTCACTTGCATGGGGATATCCTGCCTAGGGAATGATGCCACCCACAATGGGTTGGGTCTTCACACATCAGCTAACTTACTAGGCTATCTAGATGTTCTGGGGAACCAATATCCAATGGAGATAACCCCTAATTGAGATTCTCTTTCCAAGCTTATATCAAGTTGGCAATTAAAGCTAACCATCACTTGTTTTATGCTTATTCTTGGCATTCCTTATAAGTAACTCATCCTTTTCTTGGATGCATATGTTAGGTATGAATACATATATAATGCATGAATAACTATTAAACTGGCAGGGTGCCAGATAGAACCATGTTCACATAAGGAATCCAAAGCTGGAAGTAAATGATGTAGATGTATTAACTGAATCTCAAATGCCAGCCCAAATCTGAAGCCCAAGGCAGCACTTCAGCCTCCCACTACCCCTGATATTCCCACCTGCCTTCCCTGCTCTAAGAATGTTGTCTTGCATAGAAGATAAGCAGTTCTTTCCTTTTTGTTCTGGCCTAAATCTCAAAATTTCAGTTCATGTGCAAAGTTGAATATGTGCAAGACATGGATTAATGAAACTTTTATACAATAAATCAATATAGAGAATAGTGGAGACTAGCTTTGAAAATAAAAGTAGCATAGACTAGACTAGTCTTCAAGAGGTTAAGTGAATAGATGGTTGGCTGCAATAGATGCAGAGAAATAGATTGTAGAAATAGGAGTGTAGCAGAAGAATAGATCAATTGCCTAGCATGCACATGCTCATTTGAAATGGTCTTGTTTTCATAGGTTGATGACTGTATTGTAATTGAGTCCTCATCACAATCAAAACTAGAATTATCTTTGTTTTATAGACAAAAATAAAAATTCTCAATAAAGTCTCTGAGGGCAATATCCTTCTCCAAAATAGTACAATTAGTATTTCTAGATGAGATAAGAGGAAAGCATTGGTTTCCAAAATTCTTTCATTTTTCCTTGAACTTAATCCCAAAGAAAGCATTTCAAATAGATTTTATTGAACAATGGTTCAGAGAAACTATCAAACATTATCTATCATTATATCTAGTATCTAATATCCAGTAGAAACTTTGGAAGCAAGTTGTATTATCCTCCCACTCTCCAGGTAAGAAGGCTGAGGTTCAGATTGGGCAGAAACCTTCCCAATGTCCCACATCACAGCAAGAAGGCAGCAGGACCAGATTACACATCTGAATCTGGTACACACCAAATATTTAAGTAATTTTTCCAGCCCCGCCCAGTTTTTTCAACCTTACCATTGTGGATTTGGTTGATTGATAATAATAATGGCCCATAGCTCCACAGGGAAGAATGGAACCTGAGGGCTTTCCTCTATGGATGGATATTTCCTCTGCAAGGACTACACTGATAAAATAAGCAAGCTGTCTGCCTTTCTCTGTAAACCTGGATTCTGCAAATGAATACAAAGTGAGGCCTTCAAAGCACTAAGATGTTATTTTATTAATTTTACAGTAAATCTTGGGCCATTTGGGGTATCAGACCTTGCTTCCCACCAGGGGAGCTAGCATTCACTCCTGAGAGCCAGGGAGAAGAGTCTGTAGGTGGAAGGGGGTAGGGATTTGAGGAAAATTCCCATGGTGATGGCTGGCTGGAGCTCTAGGGAGTTCACTGAATCAAGAACATCCACTGAGGAATTATCGGAAAGGATGTAGGCCCTCCAAGGGTAGGCAACTGTCGATTGACATGGTAAGTATGTGGAGCCTGGAAGTGTGCGATCAGACTGTGTTTCTGTGTGTGGCTGGCACCTCAGAGCCCATTCCCTTCAGAGGAACACCTAACCCAGTCCTAATATTAGAATGATGATATCAGACTTGCCTGGAGTGAATGCACCATGTTGAGCTAGGGACTTCTTGCACTTTTGCAGGAGGAGATGGGATGGGGGAGGCTGAAGATTGACTGGGAGGAATTGGGAGGAGGGAAGGGAGGGGGAGCAAGGGGATGCATTGATAAAAAAGACTTGATTTTATAAATAATAAAAAAATGTAGATGTTAGAGTTACATTAGATGCTTTATAAATAAATAAATAAATTTATATTATTTTATAAATAATAAAAAAAATGCAGATGTTAGAGTTACAGAAATTCTTCCTGGAAATTATAACCACTGGAGAGTAGCTAAGTCCTGGATGGGCTTTTTGGGGGTGGAGGGAGGATTCTTTTCTGTGAATGCATTTTTTCCTTGCACGTACATATATCCATGCATCATATGCACGCCTGGTGTCTACAGAGGTCAGAAAAGAATATCAGGTTCACTAGGATTGGAGTCACTAACAGTTGTGACCACTAACCACGGAAGTGCTGGGAACCAAACTCAGGTCCAATGGAAGAGCTGCATGTGCTCTTAATTCCTAAGCTATCTTTCCATAGACACTATACAGTTAAAAAAAATAAAAAGACGCAGTCTCCAAAGTGATGCAAAAGCCAGAGAAGAAAGGGGTGAGGTCAAGGGAACAGGAGGCTGATAGGGGAGGGCAGAGAAGGAAAGGGGGAAGAAGGAAGTTTCAGTTCATAATAAAGTGCTTTAGAAAGCAGACTGGATAGATAGCAATAAGGCTAAACCTGATTCTAAGCTTCTAGAAACAGGATGAGCATGAACACAGCTGTCTAGTCAAAAAGACAGCTAGAAGACAGAGATTAGAAACAGGGCATTTAGATACCTCCCCACCTCCAATCACATGCCACTCTGCATGCAGGGGAGAGAAAGGGTGCTGGGTCCAAAGACAGGGGTGGGCCAAAAAGAAGGAGCAGCCTGAAAGCCGATCAAAAACACTTTCAAGTTAAGATTAAACTCTGCAGATTGCAGGAGGCCAATTTAATGGGACACATTTCCCAGTGCTCTCGTTCTCTCCCTTGGCTTCCCCTGGGAAGGGGCTAGGTTGTGATGTTACACATCAGAGAGACTCCTGGGTACCAGATCTTATCCAAATGAGCAGCAGCGCAAGGCTCAAAAGATAGAGCAGGGAAAAAATAGTTTACAAAGTATAGAAAGGGAGAGAAGGGAGGGGAGAGGATGGTAATTACCCTGCATCTGTCCTATGAAGGAGCAGAACACCAAGGGACATGTTAAGTCATTAGCTCTCAAAGATAAGACAAAGCTGGAGGAGGAAACTGTACCTGGGTAGTTCCAGGACCAGTTTGGATATGTCACCTTATCACCTTTTTCTTCTCTCTCTCTCTCTCTTTCTCTGTGTCTCATGGTTTATGTGTGTATATCTGTCTGTCTCTGTCATTGTCTCTCTGTTTTGCGCTCTCTCTCTCTCTCTCTCTCTCTCTCTCTCTCTCTCGTGTGTGTGTGTGTGTGTGCGTGTGTATGTGTGTGTGCATGTCTATCTGTCTGCTGTCTGACTCTCTGTGTGTCTCTGTGTGTGGGTTGCTAAGGATTGGGTCCAGTCCTCCACCACCAGACTACATTTCCCATTTTCCCATTTCCCACCCTCACTACTCTTGTCTTCCAGATATCCTTATTTGGAAAAAGATAAAAGCTACGGACTGTTAAGACTGTGCTATACTGAACCAGTACACACAGTGTTTAAACCTATTGAGTATATTCAAATAGATTCTCTTATAACCTGTGTTGCCATAATAAATATCTTAATTACTCTGAGCCTCAGTTTTCTCCCTGCGGAATGACAGTGATGGCCATCTGTACCTATGGGGAAGTTTGGTGAAGATTCAATCAGCCCATCCAGAATGCATAAAGCAATAGTGTTCACTATATGCATCTGCTATTAGTACTAATGGTCAAACTTGGTTTGTTATGATTGGGTGGGAAATGGGATGGAGTTAGTACCTGGCTCTGCAAGCTACTTAGCTAATCTCTAAGCCTTAGCATCCTCATCATCCTCATCCTTAGTCCCAAAGATACAAAATTTAGAAGGCTTTGAAAAACAAACAAAAAAAGGCTGTTATCTGTTAAATGTTGGGTGCTTTGTAGAGACTATAAGATTTCAATTATGCAAGGATCTTTGGCACAAAACAAAGCCTGTAATTAATAAAAAGTATGCTATGTACATAAAATATTTAAAAGGGTAGATTACATGTGATTTGCTCCTAACACAAACAAAGCAAGAATACTAGACACAAACCTTGGGAAGCTGCAGATAAATCTGTCTTCTTGATTGTTGTGATAGTTTATAGGCTTATGACACCTTTAAAGTCATCAAATTGTTTGTGCTAAACTTGCAAGTCTGTGCACTAGCTGTTGTTTGATAATGATGTTTGTTAAAGGAAGTTTTACTATTCAAACACAATTTTACATTATGGATATATTTTGTTCAGAAGGAAAAATGGTAATTATACAAAAATATTGCTCAAAAATTCAATATCTTTTTCAGTGAGCATAATTGAATTTTGTTTGACACTAGGTATTGCTGAGTTTCAATAAATGAGTGAATAAAGCCCCTGTTAGTGCTGCAGAGATTTCTTCCTCCTATGCTCTAACATGATTCTTCACCTCTCAGATCTGTGTGGTGACACCCTCCCAGGTGACAAGATGTAGTGTGTGGTAAAGTGTGGGGTGCCACAATGTTCCAGGAGCAAAAATGGTCATGTGCCTTCTGCTTATGAGAAGCCCTAAAATTAGAAATAGAGCCAGAGGAACATTAGCAGTTGCTAACAGGAAGACATCTGCCTTCATTAGTCCACAGACCGGGATGTCAGAAGCCTGACCTACACATAAACAGACAGACTCCTTCAATGCCATTGTAGTCTTTAGGATTTTAGAAGGGTTAAGGTGCCACCAAACTTACTTCCTAAATAATAGCTTTTAATGACATCATCCATCATGGCTTCCACTCAGTCTCACCACTAGCAAAAAGAATAAAAATGGACATGCCTATAAAAACAGTGGTGATGAAGAGTTTTCATCTTGGACATTCACTGGGCGGACTTGGCTATCCATTCCTCTCTCTTATATTATGGTCTAAACGATTATCTTGCCAAAATATCCATGTTAGTATTGAAGATGTTGTACCCAAGATGATGATATCAGGGAGTAGGTTTGGGGAAAAAGGGTGCCAGGGTATGAAACCTCATGAATGAGATGAGTGAGATAAGTCTCTTTACAAAATATCCTAAGAATGTTTCTTCACTTCCTCTACCATATGAAAATACAGCTAGAAAGAACCATCTATGAACCAGATAGTAGCCTCAACAAAAGCTGAATCTGCAAGTATATTGATCCTGAGCTTCCCATCTTCTTGAACTGCGGAAAACAGATTTTTTTTTTTTTTTTTGGATAGAGACCACCCAGTTTCTGCAATTTTGTACAGCAGATGAAGACAATGTGATTGAATTCAATATCACCTATGATATCTACAATACTCAGTGCTCAGTGTCACTGTTTCCCGCCCAAAGGGACACAGTGTGGGCTTCTGGTGAGCAGAAGGAGAGCCCTGTGGCACTGTCATCTGGTGTTCACTCTCTTGTACTGCCTCTCCTCTGGAATGGGAGATTGTCCTGGGACTTATTTTAACCAATACAACAAATACAACATTTTGAAAGTGATTCAGACTCAGTTTTGCTAGAAGCCTTTTTCATTTCTCCTTTTCATATGATGAATAGTCACACTAGGAAGCCTAGACAGCAGGGACTGTTAGTATCAGTTAGGAAGTGAAGAGAGCTCTAGCCAACAGTCCACAAGTAAAGACAGGTGACAGAAACTAAATTCTGTTCATGCTGAGAAAAACCTCCCTCATCTACAACTACCAGGCCAGTGCTTCAGGGACAAAAACAGACCCAGCCAGCACCCTGGTTCCATGTGGAAAACCAAGTTACACAATGTTTGGACTCCTGGCTCATAGAAACTGGGAAATAATGAAAGCATATGGTTGTAAGGACAGAGTCCATTCTCTTGTTACCTAGTGTAGATAACTGATACAATAGAGCAAAGTGTGTAGCTAACACCTCTAAGAGCTCTATATGAATAGGAAATCAACTACAATGAAACATACATAACCAAAACACAGCAGGAGAAATTCTTTTTCTATTTTCTAAAGGACACATCTCTGAACATGCCTCCTGCCACTCAGGTGACCCCTGTTTTACACTCTGTTGTCTAGTTGTCTACCCAACTCAATCTACAACTGACTTAATATTCTCCACTAAAGGCACAATTGAATCATTTTAGGTATTTTTCAGTAGATAAATTGGCAAAGTAAAAAACAAGGAAAATTAATTTTAACCTACTTGGTTTACAGCTCTGTAGAAATAATTTCAACCTGTAAAATAAGCCACATTTCAAGAGCTCGTCAGCTACATCTGGCTGGTAAGAATATGAAGAGGACAGGGTTCATTGGACCTGTGCCCTAAAGGCAACTGGTCCATAGATCGGCTGTCAATCAAAGAATCAACCTTCTGATCTCACTTGACAAGGTGAACTGAGCTATTCACATATTTTTCTCTAGGCAGTTTGAACTAACCAATATAAAAAGATGTCAGTTGGTGTTAGGATACACAGCTGAAAGGTGAAAATGGGGCCTTCAGAGGCTGTGAGGGCCAGGGCAAATTTTAGCATGGGCAAAAATAAACTAAAAATTATGGAAGCTGAGAAAGCTGAGGGTAGAAAATGGAATGTAACTGAAGGTAGATGAAAGGCAAGTTACAGGAATAAAAAAAATATGACCCTTCCTTCATTTGTTCAATAAACAGTTATAGAGTGCAGCCCACAACCAAGCTATGCATCAGGGACTGAGAGTGAAACATATGAAAAGCAGATCAGTTCTGGCCATCTTGTAATTGACAGACAACTGGGAAATGACAGATGCTCAGCACAGATGTCATAGTTTCAAAGAAAGAGTTTTGAGAGAACATCACAGGCTGTATAAATGGAACTGGGAGACCAGGGAAAGCCTCTTGGATGAAATGATAGTTAAGTCATCAAATCCTGCAAATGGTCAGATTAAGGGTAGAATAAATGTCTAAATGTGGGGAAGACACATTCTAGAAACACAGAGGAGAAAAGAGTGGGGGCATTCGGAGGCTATGCAGGGGATGTAGCCAAGAGCTTTGGTGAAAGCTAAGGGCCTGATTTGAGATGCAGAGAGCAAAAGAACACTTATGTGGTGCAATGGATACCTGCCCACGTGCATGACTTCTGAGAACATCTGCATTCCATTTTACTCTCCCATTATAGACTCTGGGCCTTGACCTTATTCTTGACCCTACGTTCTTTCCCTAGCTTTAACTTCATGTGAGTGGGATTCTTCCTCTCACTTTTTCTGAATTGATGGAGGCAATGCTCACATCCCTGTCAAATTCTAATCTTTCATTAGAGGTTTGGTCTAGGTGATGGTAACTTACTCTTCACAGTTCCTCCCTGGCATAGTGCCTGCCTCTTTGTATAAGCTATAACTACAGAAATCCTTGAAAGGAGGCTAGCCACTAAGGGTCCACATATATAATGTTCAAGGCCTCAAAACCAGTATCAAGACTAGTATACTCTAGGAGAAATGAATACCCTATGGAAAAGTACCTATCTTAGTTTATAGGGATGAAGCCAACACATGCTCAGGAGGACAAAGAAGACAGAAATCTGTTGACAAGGACAACCACGTTGTAGATACTCTATGTATGATTACCTCCAGCTAGTCAATGAATTCTAGCATCAGAACTAAAATTTACAATAAGTAAAATCTAGATCTTCATTGGAATTCCAGTTGCTTAGGCTTGAGAGATGATACTGGCTAAGTAACATCAGAGTTTAGATCCCAAGAACCCACCCAAGTATTCAAGTGTCACACTATGTGTCAGGCCCTTCTATAATTCTAGCCCCAAAAGAAGCAAAAGAAAACTAACTAGCAAAACTCGCCATATTGGTGAACTCCAGATTTGATTAAATGACCCTAACACCTTGAGTAAGGTGGAAGATAATTGCAATTGATTCCTGATATCAACCTCTAGCATTCATGTCCATGAAGATAGCCATATATATGTATGTACTTACATACATGTGTTTCCATATGCAAAACATACATGCACACACTGCAACACATGAACAAGCAAACAAATAAATATATAAGTGGAAAAAAAACAGAAAAAAAAGAAAAATCCCAGCTTGCTCCCAAACTCTCTGTTGTGCTCTGAACTGATTCCTGAGATAACAAGAATGCCTTTGTGTCGTTAAGCTCTATGTAGAAAGGCCTATTCAGAATGTCTACCCAAGTATAGCTTGTACTCCAGCAGGGCATATCCTAGGAAGCTACATACCCTGTCATTTGCTAGTTGCTCAATAGATTTATGCTGTTCAAATGAATGATATAATAGCCCAAGGATGTCAATACCCAAAGGATGCTAAACTTCCAAACTTCAAGACAAGTAGACACTCAGTAAAGGAAAAACTGATTAAGACCACAAGCAGAGGATCTGGAAAAACTTAGTGGTGAAATGATGACAAGAAATTAGAAGTACCAAACAACCTCTGGTCACCTGACCAGAGGCCCTCATGAGACAGGGACTTGGAAAAAGCTACATAAAATAGAGCCATCCACAGAATAAAAACAAATAAACATAAACATAAATAGCTTCATTGGCATTGTTCTTGATCCTGTTCTCTTAACACTGAATTCTTGGTTCACAGTCGAGGACCCATTAATGAATCTGAGTAAATTTGTTCAATGGTTGGAAGAACAAATGGATTATTGAGGGGAACACTGAATGAGATGTAAGGGCAGTAGGAATGGAATTCTAGCTCCACTTGTAACTGGCCTGGAAAGGGTGAAGATATTCTAAAGAGACACATACATGCCCTCCTTTTGCTATCAGACTACAGAAAAAGTGGATCACAGGACTCCACACTGAGAAACAGCTGACGTCTGATGTCAGCTATAGGAAGGATTTGTCTCCTAAGAGATTTCAAACACTTCTGACAACTTGTCAGACTATCTGGCAGGAAAGATTAGTCAAGATAATAATAGAGAAATAACTGGTGGGACCATGCCTTGACTGGGTGTGTATATTTCTTATCTTCTACTTAAAACTAAACCTCAGGTCCTCAAAACATGAGCTTTATGGGATCATTGAACCTCCTTGTTCCTCTTCCCAAGTAGCCACAACGCCTCTTGCTCTCTTTCTCTTCAGTAGTAATTATTTCTGTAATTGGTCTATTGGGGAGAAATGATTTGAGTGTAGCTTGTTAGGATTTCCAAAGCACAAGCCCTGACACAAATAATTCCAGGAACAGCCTTCTGAGCTCTGTGTCTTCCTTGCTGTACATCGTAATGCCACAAACACAGAGAACCCTTTAAGGACTCATACCATGGCTGCCATGTTGTGTGATGTTGGGGAAGCTGTGGACCCCAGGTATTCTCTCCTTTAAACTTACATTTTTCCCTGTTTACAAGATGCAAGCTCTTTTTAAACCTAGTCTGTTAATTTTCTTATGTCTTGATCACACTTTATCAAAACGTGTATCAGTGTGAGAAAGGGAATGTCTGTCTACCACTCCTCCCTTTAGGCATCAGCAAAATCCTGCGAAGGCGGTAACACATTTTATATTTCAATTATTTTTGCATCTTTTTTTGCTGGGCTATGTTTCTTGATGACTCTTTTCCCTCCCTTCTAGAGGAAGGTCCTCCTTCTTCTCCAGATGGAAAATATGCTTGTTTCTGGTGATATAAAAATGCTTCATGCACATCAAGATGTCAGTTGGAGAAATAGTATGAGGAAAATGTCTGTTTCATTTGAGGTACTAGGCAAAATCAAGTCAAACAAGGAGCAAATCTCAAAAGTTTTAAACATTCTAAAGCATGGTGAATTGGAAAATGACATTGGACTCCAAGTTTTGAGTAGTACGTTAACTAGCAAATGACCTTGAGATTGCATTGTTTACTCCAGGCTGGTGCCTGTTCCAAGTGCTTTACAAGCCTTGCCTCATTTAGTCCTTACCACATCTCTATGAGCTGGGAGCTATTATTATCTGTATTTATCTTTCAAGGCAAAAGTAGAGTATTTTGCTTTGACCAAGATGCCCTTGCAGTAGGAAGAATTGGAATCTGAATCTGAGCTGAAACTCCAGAATCTCTACTCCTATATTTTATTCCCTTAGTATAATAAAAAAAAAAGTGATTCCTCACTTTTTCTTTTTGTTTGTTTGTTTGTTTGTTGTCTATTTGCTTTGCTTTATGAGAAAAAGTTTTTCTATATTAACAGTCTAAGCTGTCCTGGATCTTGCTTGGTAGAACAGGCTAACCTTGAATGCACAGATATCCACCTGCCTCTTGTCTCCTGAGTACTGGGGAAAAAGGAATGTACCATCACTGCCCTTTTTAATATGCAGAAATATGAGGCACAGAGACATACACATGTGACAAAGCTCACAGAACTGCTAATTAGAAAAGAAATGGAAGAAACCTAAGGAAGCCTGCCCTTATCCACTAAGAAGATCTTAAAGACAGCAATGTTCCATAAGCTAGAGCCTTGTGCTCCATCAACACCTTGAGCAGTAGTAGAGAATGAGTAGATCAGAGATTCCACCTTCCAGAATGGTGGTATAATGAAGAAGAAAGTTGTCAAACCAAAATAAGTTCAAAACAAATATCAGCAAATGCTGTCAAAGGCAAGAGTGGAATACATGAGAATTAGTGCAGAAGCCTAAGAAAGGAAATGATGTCATCATATCCCAGAGCTTCCTTTCAGACGTTTTGTGAAGGTTTTCTTTGGGTTTATATCACCATGATAAAACACTATGACCAAAAGTAACTTAGGGAGGAAAGGGTTTACTTCATCTTTCAGCTCACAGTTCATCATACAGGGAAGTTAGGACAGGAACTCAAGGCAGAGTAAACTTGGAGGCAGGAACCAAAACCATGGAAGGATGCTGCTTTCTGACTTTCTCCTCATGGTTTGTTCATTTTGGTTTCTTATACCATACAGGATCACCAGCTTGGGGCAGAGGCGATACACTACTTACTGTCGGATGGGCACACCCACAACAATCACAGAATCAATCAGGAAATTTCTCATAGACTTGCCAAAGTCCAACGTAGTAGAGGAATTTTCTCAATTAACTTTTCCTGTTTACAACTGACACTAGCCATGTCAACCTGATGTTAAAAGCTAGCTAGCCAGCACAGAGGTTAAATAAGGTAGTCCACAAAAGTTCCTCATAGAATGGTTGATTCTTAAAGAAACAATTGATTAATGTTATCTGTATGGCAGACATTATTGTTGTAGTAATTTTTACATCATTACTTGGTACCTCAAGGTACAAATTTTAGGAAAAATGCACCTGAGGTCAAAACCTCTTCCATTATTTCCCAGCTGCAAGGTCAATTACAAGTTGGTCATTACCTTCATTCAGTTTCCCCATTAATAAACTTAGACATATGGCAATGTATCCACAGAACTGAAAACTGTGTACCTGTTGGACTCAGCCCTGTGCCGTCCTCCTAGTTGCAGACATGACTAAGAACTTGAGACCTATAGGGACAGAAGTATGCCATGAGTTTCTTACCTAAAAAGGGAAGAATTCAAGGGCTAAAATGTCAACCACTACTTCAGCAGAAAACTACACATGAAATCATTCTTTCTTTATATGATCCTTCCCTGTTCTGATAGTTCTCAGACACTTGCTGGAACTGAGGTATCATCGTCCAACAAGGAGTTCTACAAACATAG
Organism: Sigmodon hispidus; assembly: GCA_004025045.1. Taxonomy (NCBI): domain Eukaryota; kingdom Metazoa; phylum Chordata; class Mammalia; order Rodentia; family Cricetidae; genus Sigmodon; species Sigmodon hispidus. The sequence goes on along the minus strand of PVIH01006519.1, from coordinate 89,658 downwards.
AATTGGCAGTCAGAGGAAGAGAAAGATCACTGTTAAAAAGGTGTTCAACCAGAAAAAGCATGATAGAGATGATATGGGTGGACTGCAACAGTCTCCCTGCAAAAAGAATGAAGCCAAAGATGAGCAGATAGACTTCCATATCAATTCTACCCTGTCTGTTACCCTGAACTTCAGGCTTCCATCTTTGCCCAGGCCAGCATGGTCTTCAACGTGGACCCAAAACTGGGGGTGAGACAAATGAAAAAACTGGAACACAGAGGAATTTCCATTCAAGCTCTGGCACACTTTATTTTTCTAGCCATTGTTTAAATAGAATCTCAGAGTGTGAAGGATACACACAGCCAGGAAGAAGGAAAGGATTGTTCAAAAAGGTGGAAGCCCGAGGGGAGGGGTAATAGGGTAGAATTGATATGGAAATCTATCTGTTCTCACTTGAATGTCTGGAGAATGTCACTTGCTGGTCTTAGAGGATCAAAGGAAGCCAAATGGATTCATGGCCTAGCTTAAAACAATAGGGGCTAACTGTGTAAGCTAATTTATAAACTGAAAAATGCCTAAGCTAGGCTTTGGCTCCTGACACAGAAGCCTAGTGTATGGGCTTCATGATTGGTCAAGCAGGGTCAAACATCTGAGACTTGTAGTTTCCTTCCAGCCAACAAGAGACTTCCCATTTTTATTGATTTTTTTAAGTCAAGGGGCATCAATTAAATGTTGCCACAAAAGACTTACTTTATAAAATATTAAAAAACACCCAAGACTTGTACAATGAATGTCTACTTCTCACATGTCTGCCTATACTGGGCAGTTCTGTGTTTTGATCGTGTGTGTGTTTGTGTGTGTGTGTGTGTGTGTGTGTGTGTGTGTATGTGTGTGTGTAATACAGTCAGTGAATCTCAGCTTGGTTGGCTGAGAAGGCTGGCTCCCCAGCCATGTCTTCCATGCTCCTTTAGGAACCCATGAGATTATGCAGGTATGTCCTCAATTGGTAGTGACAGAAACAAAAAAAGCACGAGTTCAATGTTTAAGCATCATTCCAAAGCCTCTTCTCCTACTATTTCTACTAATCCCTCATTGGTAAACATAAACAGTGAGCTACAGTTGGGAGCTGAACACTAAAAGAGTGAAGGTCAGATAAGGATGGACTGGAAAATGAGTGGAATTAGAGTGCCTGATATGAAATTCCCAAAGAATTAATTTAGAAATATGTTTAAAAATAATCAACTGGAAAATCATAGAGGAAGACATTCAAAGTCCTCCTTTTGGATCTATACATGAACACATAGGGGCACATATCTCTACATACCCCTTACATGCACACACACACACATACCTAAAATAATCACACAGTACCCACAAATATGTATAGTTTTTGCATTTGCTAGAAACTTTAAAAAATTGAAGCCCTGGCAATCATTACACTAGTCCCATACATGTTGGTAGCAGGACAATAATCTGAAATTGCAAGTCATTGAAGTCCCTGGAACTTTGTTGAACTCACAGACCTCTCCCAAGATTTAAGCTGTTTGCTAAAGTGAATACTACTTTAAATGCAGTGCTCCAGAAGAAAAGTAGAATTCATGGAATACTCTGAAATCATTTCCCTCACTCACAAGCACTGTACCAATGCACTAAGCTAAACCCTTGGCCCTCATTTGCCTTCCAAATGGTGACTTACCTATATCTGAGACTACCAGTTAGATAGTCAGAGTATAAATGGGCTTGTTTGAGGGGAAGTGGCCTTTTGATGTCCATGAGCATAACTTTGTTTATTAAAACCTAAAATCTAAAGCAAAGTTAGAGAGAATAACACAGAAAGAGAAAAACAGAGTGCTGTCAGAGATGCTCTCTTCCACTGAAAAGGGGAACAAAGTTTAATAGTGTGAGACAAGAAAGAGCACCAGTGGAGAAACAATAGACCTTTAGGCTGCAAGTTTCCAACCTCTTGAGTTAAGTTCTGAGTGTAGGAGTATATTAGTTACTTATTGCTACAAAAGTACTGTGCAACAAAATCTAATACTAGTGACATATTGCAATGCATATGCACAGATATACAAATCACATAGAAGTCAATCTGTTTGGGCTAGGAGCTAGACATAGGCAGGATGGTTCTTTTCCTATTTCTCCTTTATTTTCCTTAGACCAAAGGGCAAGCTGAGGAAAGCTCTGTTGTTGACAAGGAAGGTCTAAATAGTGGAGACAAATGTAACAGGCCTGTGAAAGCTTGGAAATTGCACTCCATTTTTTTCTTCCAGTTTCTATTGACCAAGCTCAATCACATGGCTGAGCTAAAATTCAGGCAAAGTGGAAGTCTATAGGAGAGAGGTTGGCATATGCCCTTTATTTAGAGAAAGAACTTCAAGTCATAAGCAAATGGCATGAATATCAGAAACAATGAAATCATGGTATGGTTGTTGAGAGTAGTTGTCAGGTAATCAAATTCATCCACCATGGGAAAGGGAGCCAGAGACAGACACCTACATCCAAACACTTTGGAACACTGAGGATGTAGACATAGCAACTGTACTAGTGTTACAGAAAGTTTCCTAGCCCGTTTGGGCCCGAGGTTTGGACCTGGCCCGTGGCGGCTTTTGTCTCCCAAAGAAATGATTCAAACACTTATATTAACTTCATATTGTTTAGCCCATCTCTCAAGCACATTACTAGCTAGCTCTAGTGTCCCACCCTGTGGCTCACCTGGATTTGTTACATGTTTCCTCCACGGGGGTCGGATAGAGACTAACTCCACCCTCCTCCTACCTGTCTGTCCTCTGATTCTCCACCCAATTCTATGGTGCTCCACATAGGCCAAAACAGCTCCTTTATTTACAGCATGCAGAGAACATTCCACCACATACTAGGGCAGCTAATGAAAGTTCACAGTTCAGATACAGGAAAAAGGGGTGTGTGTGAAAATTCTGAGGAAGCCAACAGTAATCGGTGGCTTGAGAGAGGGGCCAAAGATCCATCATAGGGATATCTCACACCTCACAGTGCATCCATAAGAACCAAATGTCTTCCTGCTAATCCCAGACTGATTGAAAATAAATTCACACCCCTCACATTTGGAGAAAAAGGAAGAAGTAGAAAGTAGTAATACTGTTAATCTGCCAGCATTTGAGCCCAAATCAATGCCATTTGAATCAGAGTCAAATCGTTTGATGTACAAGATTAAGTTTCCTGCCATGGCAGAGATGTGGACTCAAGAACTAAGGACAGTTACAAAAAAATAATGAAAGTCACATCTAAGTATGGTGTATGGAGGGTACTAACTGTGAACTTCAAACCTGCTACTGAGTATGTATCCACTCTACATTGTAATCACAGGTTTTTTCTGCAGGTCTTCTTACAGCTTTCATCAGCAGATCAATCGCTTTGCTGATGGAAACTGTTTAAAGAATCATTTCTAAACCACACATGAAGGATGGAAGAGCCACCCGTATGAAAATCCCAGCTAGGCTGTGGCCTGGCTGCCTTCCTCAACTGCCTCCTTTCACAGTTACTGATAAAAGCTTCTTGTATCAGCTAATGTGGAGGGAGTCTCCTTGTCTGGCATCTGGAGTGGGGTGGGCTTTCGTTCATGACTTCATGCATTTATCGTGCCACTTCTTCCTTTCCTTCTGCTTCCTTGTAGATTGGAGGGGGGGATGCTTAAAATGGGGGAGGAGAGCAAACTGGAGTCAGGCTGTCCTTGTTTGACTTGCCAGTATTTGGAAGGCGTCTCAGGGTTTTCAGATTTTCTTTTTCCTCTTTTTCCTTTCTATTGGAATGAAAGTGTAATGCAAAATTTTAGCTGTCTCTAAATACCAACCAACTAAGCTGAAAGACTCCCAAAATAAATAGCTTAGTTGTTCCAGAAAGTTCTCAGAGACCTGGATATTTGGGACATGAAGTGCACACCTCATGCCCTCCTCACTCACTATGCTCAAGCAGCCCCTGCATTGCCAAAAAAGAGAACATATGTTTGCTTTGCAGCCAGGAGATATGGGATGCATTGCTCACCTTTTGGATTGTGGTGGAGAGCCCCAAAATAGAGTGTTATGTTGCCAAGAAGATGAAAAATCAGCACCACCTCCACCATGCATTCATAGGCCTTTCTACCTTTCCCATACCCACTCATCCTTATGAGGAAAATATAAACCTCACACTCTATGCTCATGCCTTCTAAATCTTAATCCACATTTGTTTTAAGTATACAACATGTGGTCATCATTGACGTCATCTCTAATTACTAATTGATCACATCATCTCCTCTTTTGATCAATTAGAATTGGCACCTAAAGGGAAACAGCTTTTAGATGCCAGATTTAGATTCTATTTTCAATCTTTAGGCACTGAGAATGAAAGTAAGTATAATAATAGCCATTGCTTATCGAACAAGCATTGGGATAGATATTTTTCAATTGCCATCCCTCTGATTCTTTTTTATAGTATTACAAATTAACAGTCATTTCCTCCAATTGCATGAATAAGAAAACCCGAGTTCAGAAAAGTCAAGTAACAAGTTCTAGCTGGGAGGTAGTTGGGATGGAATGCAAACCCACCTATAATATAGGACAAAGACCCTGAGGTTTGAGCACACACACATTCCCACCATTCACTATATCCAACAGCTTATCTGTCCCCAATACACCAGGCTGTTTACTGGGCCAGCCTTTGCTTCCACAACTCTCTTTGGCCAGCATACTTTCTAAACTATGGACAACTCTCTAGCCCATCCTTACTTTCTTTTTTTTATTTCATTATTGTGAACAAAGAAGTCACACTTTCTATCCTTGTATATCCTTATTCAAGGTCCCTTCCCCCTCCCACCACATCAGGTCATTCTCTCTTTTCCAAAACTCCCCATCCCCCTCATGGGCAGGCAGCAGGCAGTCCCAAGGTCCCAATATTGCTTAGTTCAGCCTCCACTCCTGGCAGATACAGTTTTCTCCCCCCAACCTCAAGACCTAGTCAGGTGTTCCTCTAGGGGGAGTGGAATCCAAGCAGCTCCTGAGGTTCTGTGTCTTCTGCTAATCTTTCCAAGCCTGCATGTAACTTCCCAATTCTTCTTTGTAACACTTCTTTTTTAATATCACCACACTTCGCTGCACCTTAACTATACAGCTCTGAGGCAAGGTGAGACTCAAAACTACTGATTCTTCCACTGTAAGTGGAAGGGAAGGACATTTTAAGGACTGGCGATGGGGTTTCAATCCTCCTGCTACTCAGATACCTCAAATGAATGAATCCACTGCCTGTCAACTAGGGACTGTGTCTAAGAGAGGGGAAAGAGACAGAGACAGACAGACAGATACAGAAACTGAGGGAAACTTTTGAGTAATGGGTAAATAAAAACAAAGACCTTAGTCAGGAAGCATGGTGCCAAATATTGCCTCTCAAGATCAGCTGCAGGAAAACAGATGGACATGGCAGCCTCTCCTAACTGTTTTCACATGATTTTCTTCACACCTCAGCTCTTCCTTTCACTAAGGTGATAATTTTCAAATAGAAGATTCAGGTCCTCTCTCTCTCTCTCTCTCTCTCTCTCTCTCTCTCACACACACACACACACACCTATGATTCCCATTACCCCCAGGAAAAGAAAATACTCAGACCTTTTAACTTTTGAATAGAATGCTCACTATCTTTCATAATCTGAACCTAAATTTGCTCTATACCCTGTCAGCTGTCTGCAGTCCATCTCCCACAGCCTGAAATGCCTAAATCTGAATTTCTACGGTGATTTTCAACCCTGGAGGTTTGGACCCTGTGAGCCCTCCTCATGGAATGGCCTGCCTGTTTATCCTAGGTTGTCTTCTAGTTTTCTTTAAGTAAGCCTTATCAACACGTGCTTGTGGATCTCATAAGCCACCATCACTGACTTTCCTGCACACCCAGAAGACTATTACCTCCTACAGAAGCTACCCTGTCAGTGCTCATGCCATGCTATGGCTGAAGGAATGAAAGGTGCCCATCAAAAGATCCAGATTCCAAATGGCTGTGCATACTGGAGATGTAGATTACAGTTGATGATTCAGAACCAAGTAGTCTGGAAATTGATCTTTGTGTAATGTCAGCACATGTCAGAGGGCTAGAATTTACAGTGAGGCACATACTTGATCTTCTGCCATTCTGTGCAAAAAAGGAAGGCTAAAATCCATAACCTCCTTTGAGAAGGAAATTTTACTCTCTCCCATCACTCTGTTGCCTCACCTTGAAGCTTCTTACTTACTCTCTTGGATTGTTCTGCTTGTCCAGACCTCTCTAATGAGACTCTGGCCTGAACTGTTTACAATTCTCTTAGTCTCTCTTGCTCTTCCTCTCTTGAAATGCTTGCCTTTTTTGACTGCTCTGAGTTTACCTTTGCTTAGCTTCTGAGACCTCTCTCTCTCTCTCTCTCTCTCTCTCTCTTTCTCTCTCTCTCTCTCTCTCTCTCACACACACACACACACACACACACACACACACACACTCTGTATGTGTTTGTGTGTTTTGGTGTTTATGTGTATACGTGTGTGTGTACATTTGTGCATGGTATATATGTGGATTACAGAGTACACCTTCATCAGAAGCTATTGGCTTCTTCTTTGAAAAAGGCTGTCTCACTGTGTGGCCTTGGGCTCACCAAGTAGGCTGGGATCTCTGGCTGGCATCTGTCCTCCTGCTTCGACCTCCATAGCACTAGGATTACAGTCACCAGTGACCAGTTTGTCACATGGGTTCAGTGCTCGAACCCAGGTCCTTATTTCTGCATGACAAACACATTGCTGAGTAGCATACCTCCCCAGTGCCAACCTCTCTGGTTTCTATCATAAATAGCATCAAATAACCCCATGCTGTGTTTGAAGTGACTGTGGACAGGCTTCGTGCTTTACTTTCATGTCCATATTGAATGTACACAGCACTTTCTTTACTCTCAGAGGGTAAGGGAAATGTACCAGGTAATGCAGAGTAGTCATCTCTAGCACACTATTCCATTTCTCTGTGGCTCCAGTGCTCTAAGAAATTCATCTTTATAGTCTAGAACTCTTACCCTCCAAAGTGCACCTTCCCCTCCCCCACTCACCATGAACTTCCAGCAGACAAAGGAAAACCACTTCTAATACATTATTGCTACCTTGGACTTTTCCCACTTTCAATAAATCCATTTAAGAGTAAAGCGTTTGATGGACAGTTTAATAGAGCTCTCCTTAAACCTGGCCACATTAATGATTTCTGGCTGGCTAAATGTCAACTTCTGTAGTTCAATAGCTATTTTCCTTCCTTAACTATCAGCATTTCACTTGGGGTTCTTTATTTGGTGGACAGGGGACCAAGCTTTAATGGGTCATCCTGTGTTAGTGGACCTGGAGTTTGAGCTGGACTTGCTGTGTGACCTTGAGCAAATCATTTAACCTCTCTGGACCTTAATGGCTATAAAATGGTGGTCATAATGACCAGGTCCTGCCTGCATGTTATGAGAGAGTATTTCATTGTGTCTCTGCTGTTTTAAAGCTCTGTGGTGAAGGAGCCAAGATACATAAACACTTTAGCCTTGATGCGTTCTTTCTGGGTATAAAAATAGAAAATTTTTGGACTTCTCATATAAAATGACCTAAGTTTGGTTTCCCCAAATCAATGGAAAATTCAGGTATGGCAGTGTGTACCTATAACCCACTGGGGAAACAGAGGGAGGTAGACCCCAGAAACTTGCTTGCAAACCAGTCTAGTTGAAAAGGTGAGTTCCATGTTCAATTGGAGAATTGGTCTCAAAATATAAGAAGATCAATGTTAACTGTTGGCCTCCATGTGTACTAAGGGGCAAGATCACACACACACACACACACACACACACACACACACACACACACACACACAAAATATCACTGAAATAAAGATGTCCTTGCCGTAATATTCCCATTTGATATGGGAAGCTTGTCCTGGGCTATAATTTCTGGAAACTGGAATGGTCATCAGTCAGATGGAACTTCTCTTTCAGGCTTTTAATGTACTTTTTAGTATACATATTGTGAACCTCACACTGCAGATAGAGAAGCTGAATCTAAGAGTTAAGATGTTCAGTAACCTTGCAGAGGTCACACAGCATGCAAGTAGTCAAATAGCGACCTATTCTAGCATTGATCAGTTAGCAATACTGACACCAGATGAGAATGGACAGAGTGTGTTTGAGGAGTAGAGCTACAAGATTTTGGTCAGGAAGGGACAGGGTGTATGTGGATGCTTCTGAACAATAGAATCTGGGCTAGCCATTTGCAGGAGAACAGAAATAGCTAAATCCCAAGGATCTATGCCAAAGCAAGAACCACTTTTTCTTAAACCTCTTTTTGCTTCTAAAAGACTCACTCTGGCCTAGTCACAAGGTCTGGAGTTATGTGTTTAAACAAAAGACTTCACTGAGGTCCTGCTTGTATGAAAGGGCTGCTGCATCACTTCTTAGTGTCCTGTGCAAAGTCGGAACTGAGAACCTGGGATGGGAATGACTATCTTCACTAGACGATGCCCCAAAAGTCTAAATATCCTTTTTACTGAAATAATACCTTATATGTTCAGGGATGTTGGTAATTTGACAGTCTCCCAGAACATGGAAAATATAAAGCCACAAATCACATCAGGACAGTAGAGCACAAAGATGCTCTACCTCACAAAATCCTCACAGCCAGCACTTCACAGAGGCTCTGGATTCTGAGTTACATATTAAAGGACATAATATGTGTAAGTGCCAGAAGTGGTCCATCTACCCCAGCTTTACACTCTTAGTATTGAGTGTACCCCCAACTACAGAATCTGAAAAGCTTATTTATTGCAACCTCTGTGATTACTAAACTGAAATGTCTTCTAGAAGCCTAGGGCTCTGAGGGGACCTCAGATGCAGACCCAAGGAGTGATAACACCGAGGGGACTCAAGGGAACAGAAATGGACAGATCTGGCCTTTGCTCTGGTCCAGCCACTAATTCACCACACCTAGGTTCTCAGCAGCAGGATGAAATGCCTGACTAAGTGGTCTCTAAGGATGTTTTGAGCTACAGTGGACAAACATAAAGAAAAATAACATAAGACAAAACCCTTGTTTTTTAGCAACTTACAGTGTCCTAAAGGAAGATGTAGAACAAGCCAAGGAAAGTCAGATAAAAGTTAGTGTCTTATACAAAAGCAGGTGAAGTAGGAGCCAAAAATGTAGGATCCATTCTCACCCAAGGTACATCACAGAAAGCAACATGTATATTTTCTTTCCTTTTATGTTGAAGGATGGCCCTTGCTTTCAGATTAATGGCACAGGACAGGCTAAACCATTGGATATATGGTTTTGTTAATGCTTCAGTTATATGGACAATTTGTCTGTCCGGAATGTTTCTTTCATGGCCCCAGCCAGGCAGTCAGAGTTTATGGGCAAATAGCTCAATGTTCCTACAAAAGGGACTCATGCTTAGTAACAGCTCTGACTTGTCCTGTTATAGAAGCCAATTTATCTTATCCTTGTGAAATAAAATCCTGTTGTCTTTGATTCTCTCTTCTGAATCTTGTCTAATTTGATTCTTTATTGGAGTTGTGTTTCTTTCTCTGCTTTTTTTTTCTTTTTATTTTAGTCTGATGTTTTATGAATAGCTCAGAACAGATACAGAAATGAGTTAATGTAATCAGAGTGACTTCTGAAACTCAGTGAGATTGGATAGCACTTAAAGATGCAGGGTGGCTTTCAGTTTCATTCTGCAGCATCAAGCTCAGCCAGAGACCAGTCACCCTCCACCTTTGCAATTCTAGCTGTGGAAAGAGCTCAGTTAGACTTTGAAATTCTAAGTGTGGTCTGACCTCCAATTCCATCCCACTCCCAGCTCTTTATGCACCACCACTGAACATCTCAGACCACATGGAGTTCTTTCCCTTTGCTCCTTTAACACTCCATGATTTTTTTCTGCCAAGAGTTTTTTGTTACTACTCACTGGCTAGAAGACATGCTTAATTTATTTGTCCAGGCTCCAAACACCCAAAATAGGTCTTACAATTCATAACTCCTTTCTACATATTTGTTAATCTCTCCAGAACATCTTCTCTGATGCCCCAAAGTCTGGTCAAGGCAACTCCTGAGGTCCCTTAGGACATTTGAAGCCTACTACAACCCCTGATAACAGTCAAACTAGTGTTCCACTTGGGATATAAGTTCTCTACGAGGAAGGCTAATGGTCTGATGCTCACTGTCTCAAACTCTGTCACTTATCTATCAGTCATAAAACCTTAGAAAACCATAAGCCTCATCATGATTGTCTCTCTACCTGTAAACTCAAAGATGAATGATTACAAAAGACTTATGAATAATATGAATGATACACCACAGAAAAGCTGAATATATAGCCTGACATACATCAGGATAAATGCTTGCTCCTGGTATTCCTTATCACTGTTTTGCTAACTACCATCATAGTGTTTAATAGACAATTTTTTAGATAATTTTCATCCAACAAATATCTCTGAGAAATAAAGATCTAAATTTATGCTGTATTTTTCACTATCTGTCTTATACCGAGTAGGAACACAAGAGTCAACTAGGTAGTATGTCTGTGTGAGTGGGGGGGGGGGGGGAGGAAGAAAGAGACAGAGAGAGGGGGAAGGGAGAGAGACTGGATTTATATATGTTATACATTATACTATCATATGTAACAAATGTATTTACCACTTAACATAATACACATGCTATTTTCCTTACATGTTTTTTATTCAGGATATTAAAAGAGTTATTAAAAATAGAGAGGCTTGCTCTTTTTCTAAATGACACCATCATGTGCATGTTCTGAAGACAGATGGAAGAACTGAAGCCCAGAAAGAAGTGCTGTCCTCAAATGCAGATGTGCTATATGAGACAGGAGTAGATGACGTAATGCTCATGATGTTCTTAGCCTATGATGATACTGGAAACTTGCTGGCCATCATTATTCTCACATAGTTCTCTTATATTGTCCCCTCTGATAATATAAGACAGCATCAAACCACCTATTTTAGACAACCAGAGTCCTTTGCATTTCTCTGATTCTCAGGAAGTACAGATTCAGGAGAAACTCTGTGGTTCACCTACTTCTTTTCCAAAGCATCACATAGAGAAAACACAATAGCAGTGGAATAACACTGGTTGCCTGACTTTGTGCTCAAGCCCACCTGAGATGGGTGAGTTCGTTAAATATGCATTTGTAAAGGTGAGGTAAAAGCATGTCTTTGGCTTGTTATGGGTTACAGTTGTATATGAAAACTCAGGACTACAATCAGGTAGGAAAATGCAAACAAGGATGTCACTTTCTGCATACTGAGATAGTGTCAGTGCTATCTCCTCCATGCTTCTCAAGCCCTGCAGGTAGACAAACTCTAACCTCATACTGTACAGATGGATACCAAAAGCTGTGTGTCTACAGGCATTGACTGCAGCTACTTAATGTGAACATTTGAACTTACATGGAAGAGGTTCACCTGGCTTCCAAATGACACTCTCAGATTCTACTGCCACATGTAGCTTCCACACCCCTGTCCTATGGGCCTTAAGATTACCAGATCTCCTTCTTTTTTGGTGCCAGACTCTTCATCTCATTGCAGCCTTAGATAACAAGTCACTTAATTAAGTATACCTGGGTAGGTATCTAATATTGCAGAGACAGTTAAGCTAAAATCATGTCCAGGTTAGTGGTAAGGAGGAAAAGCTGGAAATAGTTACATAAGTGACTTGTTCCCCAGATGACTTTACCTGAGTCCAAAGGATGTGACTTTGGCTGGTACCCTTTCTCCATTCCAGAATCTCCCAGGAGAGCTTTAGAAATCCAAGGTATATTACCCCAGCCCTGACTCTCACAATTTCAGGTTTCAGGACTTTGCTAGGATTCAGGTTAGATGTCTCTATTTTTAAATATCCTCCTGTGCTTCCAAAGGGCAATAAGAATTCTGAAGTTAAATTTAAGAGTCAGATATTCCTGGACTCAGCATCATGACCTTGAGAAAAAAAAAGGTGTGACCTCTAAGAACAGTCATGTCCCAATCTATAAGTCAATCATAAATACTTCACTCATCAAGATGTTTGAGAACCTAAGTGGCATGAAACTAGCATAATACAACACAACACTGAGTAAATCTCACCCCCAATATACCCTTCTTTGAGGTATTGTATTAATCCAGACATTATGCTGATAAAGGAAACTAAACAAGTCAAGAATAGTACACTTGTGAACTGGGATTCTTCTTTTCTTCCTATTATTCTTAGGTGTGATCTTTTCATAGAGTTTCCTGGGAAGGGAAAAAGAATAGATTTCACAGGAGGGGTGGGTAGAGACGAGGATAGGAGAAATCAGGTGGGGAGGGATGAAGGAAAAGAGTACTGTGAGAGATGACTGGAATGGGGAGGGGCATTTGGGGGATGAGGTATAAACTTAGTGCAATGGAAAGATCCTGGAATCTACAAGGGTGACCCTATAGAAGACTCCTACTTATGGGTAATATGAAGCCTGAACTGGCCATCTTCTGTAACCAGGCAATGCCTCCAGTAGGGGTACTGGGACACCAACCCAGCCACACAACCTTTAACCTACAATTTGTCCTGCCTGCAAGATGCGCTGGGGTAAAGGTGGAACAGAACTTGTGGAAGTGACCAATGAATGACTGGTCCAACTTGCAACCCCTACCACAAGAGAAAGTCCATATCTAACACTGCTGGAGGGCCAGGAACCAGAAGCTAGATATCCCAGAGACTTAGGATATAACTAAACATGACCTGAAAAAAAACAAAAACCAAAAACAAAGACAGAGGGTGGGGGAAGAGGGAGCCAGGGAGGGAAGGGGAGGGAGGGAGGAAGAGAGGAAGTCAATGACATGATTCCTAATGCTATTCCACTATACTTCTAGATCAGAGCCTAGAATCATCATCATCAGAGAGGTTCCAACCAGCAGCTGATAGAAGCAGATCCAGAGACTTACAGCTAAACATTAGGTGAAACTTGGAGAATCCCGCAGAGGGAGAAGAAGAATTGTAGGTGCCGGGGGGGGGGGGGGGGGGGGAA